>JAWZYV010014300.1:0-219487 GCA_038373885.1 Cheiracanthium punctorium
TACTAGTGTTGGGCTTCGGAGCAAAGTATTCATGAGCTTTGCTGGGTTTTGCCTAATATGTAAAAATTCACCCAGAAAAAAGAAATACAGGGTCAGAGTTCCAGCTTTTGATTTCTGTTCTGATTCTAACTAGAAACAAAATTCAAAAATGTAATTGTAGAATTGTTTAGTACAGTTTTATGAGCTAACATTGCGAAACAGAAATGTTTTCCATCTTATAATAAAAAGGCAGAAGCTTTATGGAATTATACATTTACATTTTGCACTCATGTTTACTGTCAATTTAAATAATTATGCAACTAAGTAAAGATTACATTTTATTGGTCTACGTCTTTAATTCAGTTGATTCATTGGATTATTTTTTTAATTCATATTCAGACGTATTAGATTAATTACATGTACAAATATGTTATGCGATGCATATGTTACACTTTTTTATTAATGGGATAACTGGTCTTATTTTACAGGCATTTACATATTTAAAAGAACACTATGATAAATAATAACAAGCAGTACATTTATTTTTTATAAAAGAAAAAAAAAACAATCTGAATATATCGTAATAGGAATTTAAATAAACACTTCTTTATTATAAATATTAATGGAATTTGATGTTTTCTAGGGCATACAGAATATCCGATGAATTATAATTCAAAAACAAAACTTTATTCTTACATAAATCTCACAACGTAAGAAAATTTCGCATGCACAACAATGATATTTGTAAACAAACAGTAATCCGAATAACCTGCCGAATCTTAAAACAAACGTTGTGTTCATTCCCGTACATAATGTTGTCTTTCCGAACGCAGTACCAGCGGAAAAAGTTGCTTGAAATATCATTAAAATATTATATGTTAAGCTTTTTAAAATATTAAACGCCACCTGGGACAAAAAAGTCGAATGTCTGATTAAAAAATTCCATCCATTACAATCATCCAAAAAATTAAATTTAATACTTTTTTTGAATGTACCCCAAGCTGTCACGCAAGACGACGACCGATCGCAGAGAGGAGGGGTCCGTCGAAATGCTCTATATATGGCAATCTGATATTCTAGCTTCTTTAGGGATAAATGATGTCTAGAAAAAAGTGTTAAATAAGCCAGCCCCAAAACCAAACAAACTAAAAGCTATAACAGCAGAACTGACCAATAATTGCAATTTGTCCCCAAAATGTAAAAAAGCAATTGGGGACAATTTTTAATTATTACATTACTTATAATTAGATTACTGTTAATTATTTCATAAACAATAAAATGTCCTCAATTTTGTTTCAAATTTGGGGACGTGTCCTCAATTTTACATTCAAAAATATGGTCACCTGTAGAAAATATTGGAGACCAATTTGACTGCCAATTTAACTGACAACAAATCATAACGGCGAGCGAGGCCGAGGCGATGCGATGTCTGCGCTAAGAATTCTGCCTTAAAATTGGTATCGTTTTTGTTTTGTTTAATATATACATTTTCTAAATTTTTCATATGGAAATTCTTATTAAATCAAAATCTTTCCGGTTTTTTAATATTCTGTCCTGAATCTATGATCAAATTAATAGATTTGGTGGTTGTTATTATTATTTTGATGAAATGATGTTTTTTGAAATTATTAAACTTGATCTATTTTCCGCGTGAGTAAAATTTAATTCAATTAACAAACTTTAATTTCTGAATAGAAATGGCAGAACCTTACATGTAAAGTAAAAAAAATCTGGAGTGACCCTACTCGACTTTCCGAACACTCACGATTAAGATCATTACCAAGCATTTAAATAAATTTTAATCGATGAATAATTCAAACATCTATACCAAATTGAAGCTCAATCGAATGCACCGTTTAAACGCTTGCGCAGTTTCAAGAATTTCTCCCCATAGGCCATAATGTAAAAAAAAAAATCTTTGTCGTAGCCCTGTAGAAACACTATAAGTCCTATACAAACCAAAATCAATACCGGTCTTACGATGGTGGTTTATAACTTATATACCCAATTTGAGCTCAATCGAACGTATCGTTTAAACGCTAGCGCACTTTCACGAATTTCCCCCATAGGCCATAATGTAAAAGAAATCTTTGTCGAAGCCCTGTAGGAAAACTATACACACCAAAATCAATACCGTCTTGCGACGGTGGTTTATAAAATATATACCCAATTTGAGCTCAGTCGAATGCCCCGTTTAGGATCTATCGTGTTCACTCACATACACACACACACATACATGCATACATCTCGTAAAAATAGCATCAAATGAATTCAGAAGTCCTCAAAATGTGTAAATACACCAAAATCTCGAAGTCAAATTTTTCATGATTACAATACTTTCCTTACATGGTACATGTTCGGAAAGTAATAATTAAACAAATAAACTTCTCTCTCAGAAATTGTTGTCATCTGTAAAAATAACGGGGTTTACTTAAAATGATGCGCAACAAATCCTTATAATTTACTTGTCTAATAACTTAAATAAAATAATCAAACTATTTACTCGTTTCTTTAAAAATTAAGCTCAACAGAAACTTAATTAACCCTTTCTGTGTGGCTGCCGAGTTTGCATTTAATTTACTGTGGGGTGCAACACTGTGCAAATTGTCCTCAAGAACAGCAGCTTTTCAGTGCTAAACTTATTTATATAAAATCTTTATAGTGATATTGTGTACCATTTAATTATTATCAGCATGATGAAGCCAGGTGTGATGCTTTACAGTAAATTTCCACTAAACACGATTTAGGTGATGAGCATCTGGAAAGGGTTGATTTAGTTTATTATTTTTAGTTCTGTATAAACAAATATTTATCTGCTTTTTTTTTAGTATGGAAGTAGGATTTTACTTGTTAATGAGAAAAGCAAAATGAAAGTATATTTTAAGTATTTAAACATTTAAAAAAAAAAAAAAAATAGAATCCTTTGTTAGATTTTTCTTTGTCGGTAAAAATCTACTGTAAAGTAGACTGATGGCCAAACTTTTACAAGATGCCATTATTAGAAGTTAGTGTAAAATTAGCTTTTAAGTTATCTTTTCATTGCATGCAGGGGCATAGCCAGAAATTTTTCATGGGGGGGGGGGTTACGACTACTACAACTTATATATGTATACGTATGTTTGATAATGTAGTGAAGAATATACATTTTGTATGGCAAAAAATTCCTCAGGGGGGGGGGGGTTATGACCCCCTTGGCTATGCACCTGATTGTATGAGTAACACTACAAGAAATAAATAATTAATGCATTTTTTTTTTGTTCTTATGATTTTTACTGTTAAAATAATCATAAGAGAAGCATAATTTCAAAAAATAAACTACATTACAATAAAAATTATACAGGCTTAATTTATTATTATTATTTATTTGAAATGATAGTTTTATGTTTTCTATTAATTATCATCTGCACTAAGCTAAGCTTCAAAGTATCAGAATAAAATAGAGTTTGACAGCAAGTGCCATTACCATAGGCCAGGGGTGGCGAACCTTTATGGATCAACGTGCCATTTTTTTCTAAGACAATTTTAATGAGGCCATAGACATGCCATCAAATAATTTTGGCTTATAATTGACCATTCGATCGTTATATTTCTTTGTGAACTTTGTTATTTTTAATTAAAATGCAAACCGTTTTGATTGGTAGCATGCCCAAAATAATGTGTTAGGTGCCATTGGTTCACTATCCCTGCCATAGGCGCACTCTCGGAGAGGGTTATGGGGGCTAAAGACACCCCCCCCCCCTTAAGCTTTTGAGTTACATGTGTAAAGCATTAAAAATTGTCACTAATGTAATATACTAAAATATTTTGTTTTTAAAATCGTCTGAATAATTTTTATTTTTTTTTTTTAACAAAAAAAGTTGGTTTTTAAATAAATATTTTCCGTTAGTGTATCAAATACAGTTAAACCTAGTTACAATGTCACTGAATAGATCAGATAATTATTTATGACTCAATAACAAGTTACGTTGATAGTTGGTTTGTGTTCTGAGGGCAAGTTGTATGGAATATTTTGACATTATAAGAAAGTTATAACTACAATCGAGGTCACTGTAACAGAGTTCATCAGAACTTGCAGCCCTAACCTTCACCTAAACTATAATATAATCCTGGCTGCGCCACTGGTCATTACCAATCACATGGCTAACAGAACGAAATGGCTTTACAGTGTACACTTTAATGCCATTTAAAATTATGTATTTGTGATATGAATCATTACTGATTCAACTAAAAGGGTTGTTATGGAAAAGCACTCAAAATACTGGTGTTAAACATTAAAATAAATTAAATGCTTGGTTAAGTTATCTTTTTGTGCATGTGCAGGGCATGGCTGCCATATCTCCCAATTTTTTTGGCTGACTCCCGAATTTCAAGTATATTTCCCGAACTGAAATATTCATAATTTTTTCAAATTTTATGAAAATTGCAATAGTTTTTAAAGCATTCTAATTGCAATTATTTCCCATTGCTAAAAAAAATATAAATATTTTTCTGTTGGCATTCCTTTGTTTAAACCTCCACTGCCTTAGTAGTAAAAATTGGCCTCTTATAAATTTAATAATTTTTGTTATTATTGATTTTACTAACAGTTGCTAATAAATTTTATTACATTACTTTTCTGATCCAAAATAGATGTTTTGGATAACAATGTATAGAACATCATAATTTGTAAATAATCTTTTCTTAAACTTCTGTTTAACTACTCTTTCCACCTCATGCACAAATAAATAAAAAGTAATAGTTCTCATCTTGTAGAATATACTTTTGAAATTGTACAAGCAGCGTTAAAGTGGAACGAGTATCAAAAAGTTTTAATCATAGTTTAGATGACATTTGTCCATGGGGAAAGAGATTTTTGTCCATGGGGAAAGATCAAGTTTTTGTGTATCAATAGAATGCGTAAGTGTTGTTTGTGCTGTTAGCTACGAAATTTTAAGAATCTTCCTAAATTTTTATAAAATCTCTCTAATTTCCACTCTCTAGGTTTGGCAAATATGGCAGGGATCAATGCAGACAGAATTTGGGTCTGTTTTATGGCCCCTTCACAAAATTACAGTCCATTAAAATGGCCCCTTCACAAAAATGCAGTAAATAAAAAAAAATCATTGGCATTTTACCCCATTTTTAAATTTCTTTTGTAAAATAATTTTTTTAAAGTGAATTTACAAAAATCAGTATAGAATTTCACAAAAATAGATGTTGAAAATCGCAAAAAAATTTATATTAAAATTCACAAAAATGAACAACTTTCAGAAAAATAGGACCTTTCCTGGATCAACCCCTGACATGTAAAAATTCGTGCTAGCCATTATGTTCCCTATTTTTCTAGCAGCATTTGAAATTCAGTTTTAGAAAACTGATTTATTTATTTATTTTAAATTCAGGAGTCTGCCCATGATTTGACATCTTCATAAGAGTGAAAGAGCTGCTTAACAAGGCCATGTGTCATCTTTAGAATGATTCACAGTCAGAAGGTAAAATGTCAGGTGAATATGATGGGTGAGGCAAGGCTCGTTACAGAAGCCTTTCCAAGTGTATTTTCAACTTTTGACTGAGCATTTTTATGTTACAAAATCTCTCTGCTCTCTCATATAGTGAGTGTTTTTGCTCGAATAAATCAACTGTAGTAGTAATTTCCCATGATGAGACCTGCTAAAACTATTTTCGCTTGAGCCATCTCGTCAGCGAGAACTTATTTTATGCCCCAGTACATGATAGTTGTAGTAATTAAACTGATTTAGTGTTATTTCATGTATGATATAAATATAACCAAGAAAAGTGCATGAGTCTTGACATTTTGTTTTTTATGCTAGATAAAATATCTTTCAGTATAAAAGATTTATCTAATTGTTATTTTTTGTCCCCTTTCAGATATCTGAGTTGATGTGTCACAATTGATTTCTCACAAAAACCAGCAGACTGAGAGATCTAGTCAAAGTATTTCAGCATGCTGTCTATTTTAATATCAAATATAAAACCCCCCAGAGTTAATGAAGCACAAAACACAATTAATCAGCAATATGACAACTATAGTATAGGTTCAAATGATGTTTCGTCAAGTGTATCAACATCAAGTACTAAGTCTGCTGGTAAAGTATTTCTTCTTTCTTACTTATATTTTCGGGCACATACTTAACACTCATTGCCAAGTTAAAATATCTACGTCAGAATTAAATACTGTAAACATAAGAAACAGTCATGAGGTTGTTGGCACAATAGCACTGGTCATTTTTAATTAAAAGAGACAATTTTTGCTTACCAAAGTGTTATATTTAAAACAGTACTTTTTTGTGAGAAAAAACAAAAACATGCAAGACTCATGGATCTTCAATAGTTTAAAAACTAAACAAATTGTCCAATTACATCAGTCTGAAGAAGAAATAATATTTTTTAACTTGAATCTTATTGATATATATAATTTTCAGATGAAATTTTCAAACATACAGAATGACATTACAAAATTGACTAAAGTCAAGTGCACTTATTAAAATATACTAGGCGTATTCAGAAAGTAAGTTCCGTTTTGAAAAAAAATTCTTTTCAAGCCAGTTTTATTTTTAAATGAAAGAGCATACCTTAAACTATTTTTCTACATAGTTTCCGCCAATGTTCAAACACTTGTCGTAGCGGGCTACCAGCTTTTCTATACCTCCTTCATAGAAACTTCCAGCCAATGACGATAACCATGACTCCACATCATTTTTCACCTCATCTTCGGATCTTCACCTCATTGTGCAGGAACAAGTGGTAGTCGACGCCAAGTCTGGGCTGTACAGTGGGTGATCAAACTGCTCCCAATGAAACTGTCAAATCATTGTTTCAGTGTCCCCAGCAGTACGAGGCCGAGCAGTGTCATGGATTCCTGCACATGAAGCACAAGCTAGGTGGCAAGCGCTTTGGATTCGATGTGAAGTTTCTGTGAAGGAGGTATAGAAAAGCTAGTAGCCTGCTACGACAAGTGTTTTTGAACATTGGCAGAAATTATGTAGAAAAAGAGTTTAAGGTATGCTCCTTCATTTAAAAATAAAATTGGCTTGAAAAAAATTTTTTTACTAATTATTATTATTTTTTTTCAAAACCGAACTTACTTTCTGAATATGCCTCGTACATTGAAGATTTTTTTCTTTCTTTCTCCCTCTCCCCCCTTTTTTGTGCAGGGGGGCATTAACTATGGATTTAAAATTTCAAATAATACTATTGCTTAATAGTCTGAATTTTTTGAAGTCTTGCAATTTGTTTATTTATTTAAATTGTACATAAGCTGTATAGCTCTTTCTTCTTCTTCTTTTTTTATTTTAAGAACAGCGTTAGTGATGAAATTTCTTTGTGTGTTTCATAATTTGTCATTATGATTTGGATTTTCCGATTAATATTGTTATTATACAGGGTGTTTGATAAATGTGGTGCAAACATGCTTTAATTCTTTATCTATTAATGTAAAGTGCACAGTGTAGACTGAAAAAATGATCAAGATAAGGTAGAAAAAAAAGACCATATTAAGAAAAATTTTCCTTTTCTTAATTTTCAAAAAGTGACGCTTTTTAAATTTGTATATGAACACCGTACAAAAAAAAAATTGCCAGTTAGTAAAATGTGCCTCATATACTAATGAGGTTATGTACAAAAATGGAAAGTTATATCCTAAAAAATGTTATAGATAAATAAAGAGATATGTAGGTAAATATTCTGACTTAAACCACTTCTCAATGGCTCTTGAAAGAAAAAAAATCATGTTGGATAATTGCCTTGTAGGGGTTACACAGAAATTACAAAAGAAAATGCTTTTTTGCTCTCTAGCTTACATTCAATTTCATCTTTAGCCCCGGGCCATTTTTGTTATATCTCTGAGACATTTTATGATGCTAAAATTTCCTTATTCTTAAGATCAAGATGTCTGTTCTTCAATCCATTCAGTGATGCTGCACTACTAAAAGTATTATTTGAGAGTTATCCTTCGCTGCAAGTGTACAACATGTCAGACCAAAACAGTTTTTGCATGCCTTACCAATTTGAAACCATGTGAGGTAAATGATAAACAAATGTTTTACATGGTGCCTCTCTGGCCGATCGCAAGAAGTTTTATCATTTATCATAAGCAAAAATTTATCATGTGATTTAAGCAAAGATTTATCAATCCTCAGATAGTTTGGTAGTTAAATCACTCTTTTGAATATTGCTGTTAATGTGTAAAGATATGCTTTCTTGCATACACTTGCAATTTTGAATAATACTTTGCCATGTGAAAGCATTTAATCTGCAAATATCAAGAAGTAAAAATTGTGTTATTGGACTGACATCTTAATTATTGTTAGTATGGAACTCATTTCACTGTGAAGAGCAAATAACATACAAACACACACACACACAAAAAAAAAATATAAATAAATAAATAAAAATTTAAAGCTAAAGAATTGATGCAAGTGATAGGCAGACAATAAAATTTAATATTTAAAAAAAATCACAACCAAGGAGTTTGTTAAGTTAAAATAGGAGAATGCTTGGGACACACTGTATGATGATGAAAATTTGATATACTATAAATGATTTGGTGTGATAATAAAATTGTTGAAGTTCTTGCAACTATATGTAAATTTTAAATTTTAGTTTAAATGCAATGTTTATACTTTTCAGGAAGTAAAAGTGATATTTATGTCTGCACTTTTTGCCAAGTTTTCTCACCAGATCTCAGTACTGTTTCTAACCATATATCAACTGAGCATTCTAAAACACTGCCAGCTGGGACCAAACCAGAAAATTTTGTTTCAAAGTTACAACCATTAGAAGGTAATCACTTTATTTGTACTTTATTTAAATTTTTACATAATCTAACACAAGTTAATAAGGTTTTTTGTTACACATTTTTATTTATGGCTGTGCTGTAAATAATTACTGTAGTTAAACCATTTCTCTCCTGTATATTAATTTTTTTTTTTGTGTACTATTAATGATATGTTAAATGTGATTAATTCATCTTGGAAAAAGTTGCTAACTATTGTTGAATACTGAGAAGTGCCTTTTTAACAACTGTTAGCATGACACAGTTAAAGCTTGGCAGTTGAATGCAGGATGTCTTCAAGTTTATTCGGGGTTTTTCCTGAGCATGCATACTTTAGTGGTTGTTTTTGTTCATTTTTCAAGTTAAAAGTTTTATGAGCATATATTGGTCATCAAGGCCTGCTATTCAAGCAATAATAGCCCTATTAAGGCTCAAAACAAGTTCGTGATCATGGGCAAACTGAAGACAATTGATCCAGGTATTACAACCATTGGAAATTTAATTCAAAAGATGATTTTGATTCAAGAAAATGGTAGAGAGAACCCTCATCCCTTCAGCAAGTTGTGCTGAACTTTACTGTTTATCTGCATTACTTGACAGCCATTGAGGGCAAGCATATCGGGCATATCATAAACTAAATTCAAATACCTGTACTTATTTTAAAAATTTGTGTTAATTTTTTTTTAACTCAGTAATTTTTAAAAAATTAATTTTTATTTCATATTGTTAAGTAATTGGCACCCTCCAAAGAAAAAGAATCCACTGAAATGCTAGGAAAGTTGCCCTTTTTTGAAAAATCTGGCCTGTCCATTTTGAAAAGAAATGTGATCACTGTTGTTCACCATTGTGACAAAATTATGCAAACATACATCATAATTTTTCCCTTCTGCATCCACTCGCACTTTGTTGGTATAACTTTCAGTTCCTCATCAGTGATTGAAAATAATTGTCTACCAACATAAATTTTCTTGCTGTCGCTACTTGCCATTAATAGTAACAAGTTTTAATTCACCCACTCTAGTATTACTTGTTTGTCTCTTCATAGTGTTGATTTACATATTCCTCAAGCTACCTTAAAGTGTTTTGTCAATACTTCACAGTTACATTCTAAGAACCTCAATTTGTAATTAAAAACAAAAGCCTTTTTCTCTATTCATGCCATGTTATTTTCAAGTATAATTTGAACAAAATTTTATGCTGTGTGCTTGTACACTTTTCTTAATTTCTACACATCTTTTTAAATAGGAAGTATGTTATATTTGAGAATATGAAAATTTTATGGTTGAAAAAAGTTTTTCAAATTCTCAATATTTGTAGGAAATTCTCAGAAAAAAAGCAATAAAGTAGGACGTCCCAGGAAAAAGCAGGACAGGTACTTTTATCTTTTAATTTTCTTAAATAATCACCTTCTTAAATTTATTATTTAGGCATTTGTTTCATATTTCCCTATCTAAATTTCTACATGCAAAACACTGAACTTTAATTTATTTTTATTTTTTGTGTGTGACTAAAATAATGTTTACGATACAATATATTTGTAATGAAAATAATCTTTAGTCTGTATGTGATTTACTGTAAACAAAATCTCTAAAGTGGAAAGGATCTTGTAACATTAAAAGTTTTTCTGATATTCAGGATTATTTAGGATTTGTTGATATTATGAAAATTCATTTATTTAAGAGTTAACTGAAAATGTCATTTCTTCTATGCTTCCAGTGATTAGTTTTGAAGTATAAATAAAATCTTTTTCTTCAGTTTGCATTTTTATGCTATAAAGTTTTCATTATAATTGTATAATAACTTGGTATTATTTGTTGATATATTTTATTTAATATAAATATAAATATCAACATAAACTACCAGTTTAAGAGTTAACTGAAAATGTCAGTAATACAGCTTTACTGCATATTTACTCTTTGAGTTCAGGAATTTATTGAGCCTAGACTTTTTTAGGAGAATTTGCATTTAAAACAACACCTGTGTTTAGAAAGGTGATATAAGCAAAAGTTAAGACTGGATATTTTTCTGCTGAATATTTTGAATAATTTAGTCATATAGTAGTGCTTTTAAAGTGTGTAACCATCACATATAAACCACTGAAGCGATTGAGATAAAATTTTGCATCATCATAGATGTTCACTTAAAGTATAGTAATCAAAGTGCTTAAAAAAAATTATAGATTTTGAGATTTTGTGAAAATTGAGTACATATTTGTTCCATTCCTGAAAAATGGCAATGGAATAGAATAAAATTTGAAATTATGTTCAATGGCAGTTTAATTAAAACTATAGATTCCAAAACTGTTTTCAATATTTCAAAGATTTTGAGAATTAGTGAAAATCGTGTAAATGTTTGTTTTCGCATCCCTCAAAAATGGTTTAAGAGAATATAAAGATATTTGGTGACACAATCGGCAGCAGCTGAAATGATGTGTTGAGTCTTTTTCAAAAATATTAATGCATTTTAAAATTTTCCAAATATTGAATTTTTTTGGAAGAAGGGGTGCCATTACTTTAAGATGTCTGGAGGTAATATGGTACTTTTCTGTTCAATTTAAACAAATTTTGTTGATTTCTTTTTAAATGTTTATTTGCTTTTTAGGATTCTGTGAAAGTGGTGCAAAATTTTCTGGAAACATAACATATATCTACAGTGAATCAAACAAAATTTAGTTATAGGCGAGAAATGACCTCTTGATTTTTTAAAAGCTCATTCCTCTAAAATAAAATGCTTTCTCTATTGACAATTTCACTCATCACCTTGTTATTCTCTAACCTGCAATCTTTTCACAATTCACAGAAGTTATAACTTTGCTTTCTGTACTTTTGCCAATGTACTAATTCCATTCGTTGTACTCTTATAAAGTAAACAAAAATTCAGGCTTTTTTGAAAATCTGCCTTGCGTACTAACACATTAAAGATGGTTACTTCACCTAGTTCATACATAAATATTATCTCTGCAATGAGTTACATCTCCATAATTGCTTTTATATTAATATCTGTTTCTCAAAATTGTGTGAAACTTAACCTCTCAATTTGTAGTAAAAATCCGAGTTTGGAAAGATATCTGACACGAATATGTATTCCATAATATATTCTGTCTTTCCCTCTTTAAAAAAAAAAAAAAAATCTGTATCGAAAATTTATATAAATGAGGTCTTATATCTTTTTTGTCTTTCATTTTATCTTTTATTTCTTTTGGGGACCTTTTGTGTTCCTTTTTTGGACTTATCTTGTTCTACTTTAATTTGGTAATTTTGCTATTTATTTCACAAATGTTAGTGTTTAATCTATTTTAATACATATGCATATCTGCCAACTCTTCTGGTTTTGACAGAAGACTTCTGTTTTTTTAAGCTATCTTCTGGTCTTCTGCCAGAAGATGAAATCTTTTTTAAATTTTTAGTCGATATATTAAATTGTATTACAAACTGTGTGAAAACATTGTAAATTAATAATTCTATTTCAAATTAATTTATTAAGGTAATCATTTCAACAGCTAACAGCACAATGCTGTAGCATGAGTGAGGTCAAAGCCCTTGTAAGCAAATCTTTCATTGATAGTTAACAGAACTTCATTTCGTTCTTCCCTCACTGATTTATCATTCGAAAATTTGTTAGTATTGAAAACTAAAGCTTGAAATAATATTTCTGATGAGCTATTAGTAAAAGCTAAAAAAGCTACTTTGAACAAGATAAAAAAAAATCTTAATCTGTTTATTTTTCAACATAGTTTGGTTAAAAGTAAAGTCAAATTTACATTTATTTAATTGTTTTTTATTTTTGTGAAAATACTCCATCTTTTTTCATTTTATATAAAAGAATTCAGGTAAGCACTTTTCTATTGTTATTTAATTTTGTTTTTATTTCTCTACAATACTAATATAAAAAAAAATAAGAAGAAATGGTGATATACACTGGGGGAAACAGTCTTCTGTTCTTAAAATATTTTTTAAATTTTATTTTTATCTTCTGATTTTTTGTGAAATCTGTTTTTTTCAACCCGAGTCTTCCTGTTTTTTGCTTAAGGAGGTTGGCAGGTATGATATATGTATGTTTACTTATTTGTAGAAGCAGTAATATTTGTTTGGATAAATTTTAGAACTTAACCTTAAAGATTATAATTTACAACATGTAAGATGATGTATTTTACTGATTGTAACATTCATGATTTTTTTTTCCAAACCAGACAGTAGCATAGCCAGGAATTTCTTTTGGGGGAGGGAGGAGAATGTGCATCGAATTGTAAGCTAAATAACGAGTCAAATTTTGGGGGGGCTGCAGCCCCCCTCTGGATATGCCCCTGAAACCAGATGATTGCCAACACTTGTTGAATCATAAAATGACAGTGCAGTCATTTTGTGAGCAGTTTATCCAATTTCATACAAACTTAATGAGAAAACATCAATTAATCCAATGTTCTGGTTGAATATGAAAGTGGACAATATTGAGGAGAAAATTTGATACTTACATGTTATACCGTCTATCGACCATTCTTGCCAGTAATCTTCTTTTCACAAGCTGTGTGATTAAGAGCCAATAATATTGAAGAATTATGCAAATCTCTGTATTACTGTTGATAATCTTATTTCATAATGTTTTTTTTTTTTTTCAAATGGCGGGCCCTAACAATGCCTTGTAGGCATTGGCCGCTACTAAGGCCAGAGTTGTTGGTCACTTTATTATAGGGGCACCTAGTAGGTGGACCGTTTCCCACTATGACATCCACGCCCAGTCAGGGATCGAACCTCGACTGCTGGGAGTTGAACCCGAAATCGTAGTACAGTGCTTTATCCACCTTACAAGCTAGTTGGCTTATTTCATAATGTTAGATAGTCAATTATTTAATACATCATTATTTTTAATTTTGCCTATTGTAAGTTATTTAATTGGCAAAATGATCAAGGTCAATTTGGTGTGGTCCTAAGTACCAAAAATTCTTTCCCAGAAAGGAGTATTTGAGTGTTATTTTATTGAATTTGCAAGTATCAAAAGAATATTACCCTAGAATAACGTAGCCATTCACTGCTCAAAGATCTGACTTACGTAATCTTGTATTACATATATATATATTTTATGAAATGCATTATTATTCCAAGTACAAAAGAAAAATAAATAAATAAAAATAAACTTATCTTATTAAACTTAAAAGTTTATATGAGTTAATGATTTCACGTGGACTCTTATTTGTTTATTGTGTATTTAACATACTTATTTTCTTTATAGAATTACTCCTGTGGAACCTAAGCGGAAAATACTTAACCCTGTGCCTGACGCAAATGGCCTGTTTTGGTGTAAAAGTTGTCTACGTTATTTCAAAAAACCTCGGCAGTTAATCCAGCATATTTGTCTCTCAGAAGAAGAGGTCTGTATTTCCTAATTATGTCAGTTAGATTTATAAAGTTAAAGAGCTGCGATTTAGTTATGTTTCTTTGTAAATTTGCACATTCTATTTGTATTTGTA
Organism: Cheiracanthium punctorium; assembly: GCA_038373885.1. Lineage (NCBI taxonomy): Eukaryota > Metazoa > Arthropoda > Arachnida > Araneae > Cheiracanthiidae > Cheiracanthium > Cheiracanthium punctorium. The sequence goes on from JAWZYV010014300.1 coordinate 14,217, forward strand.
GCTATTTGTGTACAATTTTTCTTTGGAGTAAAATATATTTTATTAAGGACAACTGAATACAGTATGTTGACTTTATTCTTTTTTTTTTTTTTTTTTTTTTTTTAAGCTTTAACAATTTTTTTAAAAGAAACTTTTGTGGAGAAAGAGCCTTGAGCTTTACAAAATTTGTTAAAATATTATGATTTATTTACTTTTGAATTCTGTTAGTTTGAAATTGTAAAGTTTGAATAAAGTTCTATAGATCCCTAACACCTTTTATATAAGCTTGTACTGCTGAAATGATAGAAAGGTGTATGCAAAATATAAAGAAAAAAAAAACTCACCTTTTTATGAACATGTACTGAATTCTCCTAACGAAAGTTAAAATTATGACATTGAAGCTTTATTGTTAAATTTAGTGTATGTCTTATATAGGTTTTTTTTTTCTTTTTGCACAATTTAATTACTAAATAAATAATAGTGTTCTACTACAAACATTAAAGTTTAATCAGGCTGCTACAGAATTAAACCCTTGTCAGAAAATAATATATATAAAAAAAAACAAAAATTAAAAGCAAAACTTTTAGTAATAAATTCAAGGTGGAACACATGTATTAATTTAAGAAAAAGAAACAAGGGATATATTAATGGGGCGTCAAATGTTTTTGCACAAAGCATTTGTAAAATTACTTTTGAAGTTATCCATAGAAAGATGAGTCATGTATCCATAGAATTAAAAAAATAAAAATTCAGAACTCTTTAACATTAAGTAGAATTTCTGCAACTTTTTTCCTAATGTATGGGAAACATTTTAGTGGGTGAAATCTGCTGTAACCGTCTATTGTTTTCTTATAGGGTTTTTCTGAAGAATCCTCTGTTGAAATGGACAGTGATTCTGAATTTAAAACACATATGAGTATTGATCCGACTCCTTGGTGCAGGAGAAAAAGAGTTAGAACTTTGAAAGAAAAAACTACAGATGTAGTCAATTGTGAAGTTAAAACATTGCAAAGTATGTTGTAGTGAATGACTAATAATTTATTAAGTTCATCAGATTTTAAAAGATTTTATGTACGTATATAATTTTTAGACTATTACTTTACATTTTAAAAATATACAGAACCCTTTTTTTACTAAAAATATAAATATCAAGTGACTTTGTATAAGTACTTTAAGTAAAACTCATTTAATTAAAATGCTTTTTCCAGAACAAAATTCTCTTTAGCAAATTGTGAAATCTTTGAATTAAGACTTCATGCATAAAAAAAAAAGCTAAAAATATTGAGACAAAATTTTTATCTTAAAATTAAAGTTATCATACAATCCAAAAAGTTTAGTAGGAAGTCTTAAGAAGTTAATTTTTAAAATAAAAATCTCGATTTCTTTTATTAGTGTATGACTATTCTTGTAACATTCTAATTCTTTAATTATTTTTCAGAGGTGTTTTAACACGTGTTCAGTGCATTCATTCAATTTATAAAGTAATTTGAGTCTGTTAATTAATCTTCTAATTCTTGTTTCATAAAATGTTTATAAAAAACATGTCATAAAAAATGGCTGACTGTTGCATGTAAATTAATGTCCATAGATTCAGTACCTGAACCAGGCAAAGATTCAACTGAAAATAAAACAGTTCTTAACTGGCGAAATGATCCGGCATATGTTCCACTGTTTGATGATGAGAAGGAAAAAGCAGCTTTTGAAGAGCATCTGAAATCCATCGATTACAGCTATGTTGACGGCTTGTTTCAAGTGCTAGAAAAGAGATGCAGAAACAAGACCAAAAGCAACTGCTTATATGTACAAAGTGTTGTATATTGTTGTAATATTTGTAAAAAGGTACATTTGTTTTGACTCCTTTAATTTACTCATCAGTCTTTTTTATTTGCTTAAGTAGTGCAATCTTCAAATAGTTTCTCTAATCACAGAGCAAAACACATCCAGAACCAAGATGTTAGAAATCCAGAAAAAGGATGTTAGAAATATCAATTTTAATTTTGTTTAATCACACTAAGGAAAGAAAACAGGGAAGACCCATGGATTATAAAACGCTTTTAATATATAGCGCTTTAGTGCTTTCTTAAAATCTGAAAGTGTTTCAGATTTTCTTTTCTTTTTTTTTTTTTTTTTTCCCTTTCCATTTTTTGATAAAGGCCGATATATCCAGAAGCTCTTCAGAATTAATATAGGACGAAAATAAGTTGTTCCTTTTTGTAAGTTTTTATCATTTAACCATCTTATTTTTGTAACCAGGAGCGGCCCAATACAGTAGGCATCGCATCTGGGTACCGGCTTCGAAGGGGCGTCATTTCGAACTCAAAAATTAAGTAGAGCATAAAAGGGGGCGTCTTTTTTATATAAGCAGGGGGCAACACTTACTGTAGGGCCGCTCCTGTTTGTAACCATCTTAATTTTAAATTCCATTCAGAATCTGAGAGATTTCAGTGCCAAGGAGGCCAGTGAGGAACAGGATTCTCTCTGAACAAGATTTATTAAAATGGTGAACCAACTGGTCACCGGAGCTAGCTAGTACTACCATAAATTTACAGGGTCGGGGGTGCGCTCAAGATTTTTTTCTTGGAAGAGGTTTAGCTTATACAAACTGTAAAGAGATTCACCTCCTATGAAGACAACTGCTTATGCAAACACATACTTCAATATATACTTGCAGGGTTTTGGATTATGCAATTATTTAACTGTTAAAATAAGAATTTCAAAAGCCTTGCAATATTTTAACATGCCAAAAATTGCATGGTGATTTAAAGAAGTAGAGTTAATAGGTTTTTTTGATATGGGTTCAGACCTCCTGGATTCTACCCTTGTATGCACCACTGTACTGGGTGTCTACTAGGTCAAAGAAGTTACCAGAAAGTCAAGAAATAGGGAAAAAGTCATAAAGGTCAAGAAAAGGTTGCATAATAGAGACATTAGGAATTTGCCAAAAATTGTGAAAATAATTTTGTTTTCTAACCAAACATCCATATGCATTTTTATAAGTAAGAAAGTTAAATTATCCATATGTGCAAGTCAAGAAGTGTTCACGAAAGGTTACTAAAAAGTTAAATAAATGTCAAGATATGAGAAATCTTAAATCTGCTAGACACTCTGATATAAAATGTAACACATCCTCTGGCTGATTCAAGTTAACCTTTTTCTCAGATAATGCAGCAGGTTCTTTTTGTGAAAAGTACTAAAAATCTCTTTTAATGCAAGTATTTCTGATTACCTTTTTATTAAAATGTTGTTAAAAAATATCGCATCTTTTATCATTTGCATCTATCTTATCAATTTTTCTTAACACTTCAAACTACATGGAAGATGCTAAAAGACTTTTCAAAATGTAAAAATGAAACAAAAATTGTTTGTTTCTTTTAAAACCATATAAGAGGTTTGAGGTGGGACCAGTGGTTTTAGTTGTGGGAGGGTGCTACAAATAGTGTTGAACTCAATTGTGACCTCGTAACTAAAAACTCTCTTATAACATCTAATATTATGTATCGCTTACTACAGAACACAAACCCAATGTCATAGTGTCATAAATAGTTATCTGATCTCGCTCAGTGATGTTACAATTTAGCTCAATGTATAACATGTACTATCTGTGAATATTTATTTAATAAACTATCTTTTCTAAAAGAAAACTTTAGAAATAATTTGAAAACAATTTTTGGAACATTTTAATTCATTAAGAAACCATTCTCTATTTTTAAGAGATTTTAATTTTATTTTTCCCCTTTAGATCGGCTTCAGCCCCTATAGCCCTCTCCATGGGTGCACCTATGAGTGGGATATTCCTTTTTATTAGACTTGAATTTTGCTCTTTCATTATTTCTTTCCTTATTGTGAATTTTTAATGTTGCAATGTTTGATTTCATGTATTGTTAGTTACATTTTTTAAAATTACATTTTTCACTAAGATTTGTAAATTAATAATCCTTTAAAGAAGTTTTTAGATTGTTATTATTCCATTTGAAAACTTAAAGCAGCTTTAAAACTAAAGTTTTAATTTTTAACTTTTCAATAGCAAACTTAATACTTTACCTTTATATATATATTTTCCCTTTTTGTTTATTTAAACTAAACTTGTAACTAACCAAATTACTAGCTGTATTATCTGTGAATACTTTAACATTTATAACTCATTACATTATTTGTTTTTCAGAATTTTAAATCTCTGTCAGTTGTTCGCCTTCATTGTCTGACGCATACTGATATTAAGCCATTCACGTGCCCTAAATGTCCTTATAAAACAAATTCCTCTGGGAGTTTATATATGCACATGCGGATACATACTGGCAATGTGTTCCACTGTTCTTTCTGTGATTTCACATGTATCAAGCGATCCCACCTATTGGATCATGAGGTAATGTTTGTCATTTTTTTAAAATATTAAGGTAAGGGCATGCAGTTGACCCTTACTTTTAAACATTAAAAAAACTACAGTAGTCACATTTAGTGTATGTTGTTACCATGTACAAGTAACACTGTTCTGTTTATTTACATGAGGATAGTAAATGGCCTGTTACTGGTTCCATTGTCAACTACTGGTGCTTTTATGTGAGGCTTAATGTGTACCAACCTGGAATAATCAGAGAAATCGCTGGGAAAAATTAGGGAATCAAGTAAAAAAACAGGAATTGAACAGATAAGGTTTTTAACTGTAATTTGTAAACTAGGATTTTTTGTACTCCTTTACACATATTTATAAAAAAAAAAGAAAATAGTTGTCTTTATATAACATCACTTTTTTACAGTAATTTATTTTCAATAAGTATAAATTTTTAATAAGTAATTTATCTGAAACAAGCATTTTTTCTAGTTTGTTTTTTACTTTAAAAAGCAGATCTCTAACCGGTTAGTTTGTAACCGCTTCAGAATTTTCGATAATTTCATCGATTTTCCCTAAAGTCGCTTGTGTTGAAAGTTTAGCTTCCTCGCCATTGCACACATCGGGAAATTCCTCTTCAGGGGCGGAATTAGCACCTGAAAAGGACAAAAATTCATTTGTAGGACAACTTCAACACCTGCTTGTCCAAGGGATTTCCCATCTTAAGGGTGTGAGGAGAATACTAAAGAGATAACAGATTCAATTTGTGCCGTAGCGCCACAGTGGTAGCATAAATCTCTTAGGCTTTCGTTAAATTAATAAATTTTATTTACAAAAAATATTTACAATATTTATGTACAAGCACATGATGAAACATTACGGGAGTACCAATCCCGGAGCAGTTCATACGGAGAACTTGCCTCCTCTCTGGCTAAAAGTCATCTCTCTCCTTCCTTCCCAAACCTCTCATTCTCCATTCATCGGGGATCAGCTCTCTTGACCCCAGGGGGAGAAGGATGCTTTCTCTCGGATGATGTGGGTCGATGACCGCACTATGCTACAAATTCCAGTTATTCCTGGGACTTATATTCGACCATAAACCTGACCTTGAGTGAGTTTTTCCGCTCAAAATTACAGCATGGAGTGAGTAGAATTTCTCAAAAAAATGAGATGGGCGATCCCACTCGGTGGCCATTTAGAGGGGGTTGGGTGGCCGCCGATAGAGGTTATTTTAACATTAAGTCTATGAGCCAAAAAATCCGTGCCATAAAAAATTGGCTGTTTAGAGGGGTGGCCGCTCGGAGAGGTTTCACTGTAATAGTTATACAGATAAGTTAAAATAGCAAGAAAAATGTCCCAGTGCACTCTTTTGTGAGGGAGGGATGGAACATGTTTTTAAAAGTTGAAATTTATGCAGAATTTTTATAAATATTCAGAAAAAATGCCAGAGGCAGTGTATAACTTATGCTCCCAAGGTTTATTGCATACCTGTATATTTATTTAACATGTTGTCCAAATTAATTAAGAATATATATCTGCTGCTAGTTCTGCCAACAGTCTTTGGTGGATGTAGTTTTGCAGTAATATCTTTATCAAAGATGGAACAATCAGTTTCTTGTGGGAAGATAAAATTTCATTTCTCCTCCCTCTGTTAAAAGTTTCCCTTCCCTTCCTTTACACAACATATCAATAAAATAAATTATTCCTAAAAATATGCTGCTGCTAAACCTCACTAAACTCTTAATTTATAGGTCTACAAAACATTAAGAAGAATTTTATTAGTTACAGTAAATGGATCTGAAAACTTGCGTCGAAAGTATAAGAAGTTCTTTATTTTTGGTGTTAGAAAACTGCTTTTTTTTGTCCCATAAATTCACAGAAATTTGTAACTGAAATTATTTATAGCAATAACTATGATGCAATGGCTACTAAACCCGGTGGGGGGAAAAAAGAAATTAAAAACAATGTTTTCTTAGGAAATAATTTATGTTGTCCCATTTCTCCCTACTATTTTTTTATATTACTACTATATTTATTATAAGCATTAAGAAATAGAACAGATTGTCAAAAGAAAGTAGTATCTTTTATGTTAAATTTGTAATTTTCAATATACATTCACAAATAGACATCTTAAATAGTATATATATATGTTTGATGGAAAGATAGATATTGGTAGATTGATCACACACTAAAATACATTTCTAATTATCCTAAATTATTAAAATATTTTGAATATCAAGCATTTTCATACAGATATCAAATTTTTTATAACACACTGATAAATGTTAAATTATTTGACCTAATTGTAATTAATTAATGAGATATTTTATAAATTTAATTTGGCACCATCATTTTTGTCGTTGTTTATTTGATAATTAAAAATTTTGTGTGTTTCTTAGAATACATTTCTTTTATAATCTGTGTGAGAGTGAATAAAATTATGACAAACATGAATCTTTTAGCTTTTTATTTTAATATTCACTGAAAGTAAATGTTATCAGAACTTTTGATTTTTATATTATTTGCACTTTTTGTTTGTTTGTGTAATAGGAACACTAATTTTTTTCTTATTCTGTTTATTTACATGAGTATAATAAACATGTAATTTACTGTTTTGCTTCTGTATTTTATTAATGGTTTTATTTTAGTTAGAAACATAATTCTAAAAAGGGCATGTATAGAAACGATTTTTTAAAGAATTTTTTGTGATTGATTACATAAGATTGATTTTTGTGTTTTGTTGCATTAATTTTTAACTCTGTATTGACTTAATAATTCCATCAGATAGAGTAGCACAAACAGAAGTGTAAAAACTATAAAATGTTCACAAAGTTACCATGATACATGTTACTTTTTTTATAAAACTGTACTACTACTCTACCCTGCACCCTTGTTGCAGTTGGAAAGGGGGATTATTATTAAATCATATTGAGTTTTAAAGTCTGTAGTTAAATTTAAATAAGCAAAATTTTTAGTATTAAATTATATTTTATAGGTTCATAAAAACAAATAATATGTACTTTCTTTTTTTTTTTTTTTAACTAGGCAACTCATTCCACTGTATACCAGACCTGTAAATTATGCAAAAATTCATACAAGACTGTGAGATCCTTAGTTGCTCATGTTCGCAAATACCATAATTACCCCGGTGGCAAAAAGTATTTGAAATCACTAACATGTAAAGAAAGTAAGGAGTTCAAGTGTGATATTTGCAACAAAAAGTTCAAATCTCTCATAATTTTAAATAACCACAACCATGCTTGTCATGAAACCTTTCCATCTCATAAACATGTTGACCAAAATGTCCCTGAACAAAATTTGGTAGAAGCACACCATGAAATCGAAATGAATGGTGGAGGTGACCTCGAACTTCCTGGAACAGACATAAGTTGCAACAATACCCAAACTAAAGATTCTCTGGCTGAAATGGTGCTCAATAACTTTTTGCAACAGCAACAACAGTCTGAAGCAATGATGTACCAAAATGTGTTCGATCCTGGAAATGAAAGTATCATGTACTCACAAAAAGATAACTTGTTGGATAGCTTCCAGGCCGAATCAGTCGCTGATAGACTTGCTTCAGAATCATCTATTTTAGAAGAGTGCCAAAAAACACTAGATCTTGACATACTAAAAGAATGTTTACAGAATACAGGATTCTCAAACAAGTGTCAGGAGTTCAGTCTTATGCCAAATATCACAAGAAAACATTCCCTACAAGATAACTCAGAAAATGTTTCAAATGTCAATCAGCAGAATGATATTTCAGATGATAAGTTGGAAGAACCTAAATCTGTAGAGATCAAATTGTTTGAGAAGTGCCAAAGAGCTCCTGCGTACGTTTGTTGTGTGTGCTCTGCTATTTACATTTGCCCTGCTACTTTGAAAGTTCACCTCAGGGAGCACGTAAATAGTACAAACAATTCATTTATGGAGCAGTCAGAGGAACAGTTTGAACCTACAAAAATTACAGAAACAAATGATGACCTAGATGTTTGCCAAATTCTACAAGGTAAAAATATTAGCATATTTTTTCAACATTATTTATTTTTCTCCTCTTTTGTTTTTCTGTTCTTCCTGGTAATTAAGTTTCCTTTGATACTTACATTTATCTTGAAAAAATTAAGTTTAATTTTTTTTTCCTGAAAATTGAGTTTTGAAATTGCTTGCTTGCACTCTTAAATTAAATTTCCTGACTATGACATATATCTGGCTAAAAAAGATTTAGTTATTACATAAATTTGCTTTATTCCTTAAAATAGTTAAATAAAAGTGTCAGGAGGTTTTTAACTAGTAACTTATTTATTTTTATTTTTTACTTTTATATATATATATATATATATATATATATATATATATATATATATATATACAGTGGCGTATGCAGACTTCCTTCAAGGGGGGGGTTATAGACATATCTTGCGTGTTAAAATGCGTAATATTTAAGCTAAAAAGTGAAAATTGATGGACATTTTGTTAAAAATTTTTTAACAAGAGGGGGGGGTTGAACCCCCAAACCCCCCCCTTGCGTACACCACTGTATATATATATATATATATATATAATTTTTAACCAGGAAAAAAAAATCAAGTAAGTTAGTATACTTTTTTAAACATTGGCTGAAATTTGTAATTTTATCTGGTGGACTTGTTTATAAATTAATTTATCTAATTTACCAGGCAATTTTCATATTAATCTTTCAAAATTATATTATTTTTGCTAAATACATTGATATAATATTTTTAAATTTCTTTAAAAGATTCATCAGAATCGTGTTCGTATGATGAGGAACTAGAGAAATTATACATATCATCTTTGGATATGATGTACTACTTACCAGAGGTGAGCGTTGTGCTAGAAAATGATCCAGCATTATTTGATTCTGTGCTTGAAGATATTTCAAACTTTCCAATTGCGGACCAATCCTCACAAGATATGAACCCAAAAGATCCAGCAGAAAGTGTGTTAAAATGTTTTTCTGAGGTATGTTTTTATTTTTTTCCTTCTTTTTGTTGTAAATGGCAGTAAGTTGTATAGTAATAAAATCAAATGCTTTAAAATCCGTTTAAAAAAATGGCAAAGTCTTTATAATTAGACCTGGTCCAGGACCCATGTGTACTTGTGTTTTAAGCATAAATCAAATTTTTTTTTTTTTTTAAATTGACTTTCATTTGTTGAAACTTACAAGGAGAGGGCGCGACCTTGGACTCACCGATTTGAATGAAATTTGGTACAATCACTGATGCAAATTTTAGAACACAACTCTCAGGTATTCTCAGGTAATCACGCTCAGAACATTCGAAAATCAGTGTATACAGCTTAAATACTTTTTTGATGCAGTATCAAGGGAACGACCGTGGCATAGAGTGTAAAACCATTGGTTTGCAGAGCTGTAGATAGCAGGTTCGATTCCAGCTGCTGCCTGATTTCCTTTGAATGTTTCTTTTGTTAATTTTAATGTCAAATTTAATTAAATAAAAAATAAAATTAATTTTACCATCACAGATTGCGTAATTGAATCGATTTCATGTAAATTATTAATATAATAGGTATTTACAAATAGTATAGCAATTTAATAAGCAAAAAATAATAAAAATAAACAATTTAATCCTAGAGAATGTTTCATCAAGGTACAGATGCTTGGAGCATGAAACATATCTAATTTTGTGAATGGTTGTATTACGAATAATACAACTATCTGTCCTTTAATTTAATTACGCAAGCTGTGATGATAAAATTAATTTTATTTAATATTATTTAATTAAATTGGACATTAAAATGAACAAAAGAAACATTCAAAACAAATCCAGCGGCAGCTGGAATCGAACTTGCTAACTACGGCTCTGCAAACCAGCAATTATACGCTTTACGCCACGGTCGCTCCCTTAGAACTGCATCAAAAAAGTATTTAAGCTGTATACGCTGATTTTCAAATGTTAGGAGTGGGATTTCCTGAGAATGCCTGAGAGTTGCATCCTAAAATTTGCATCAGTGATTGTATGTCTTGTGAGCTATATTTGTACCAAATTTCATTCAAATCGGTGAGTACAAGATCGCGCCCTCTCTTTGTTAGTCAAAGTTTGACTTGCAAAATTTTGGTACATTTGTATTATGCAAAATTCATGAAAATTGTCATTCCACATTGTAATACTTATCATTTCGCAATGATAATGCTCGGTAGTTGTACAGTGAAAGGTATGAAAAATGCTGAGCCTGCAATATTTTACACATTTTGACTTTCCCACATTGGCAAATTTGCAGAGCTATTCTGTATGTTCGATACACAATGACAGTGTTTGCGGAAGTACCAATCTGCAGCATTCAAATTTAAGATTGATATGTTTTTAAACACAAGCGCAAGTAAATCTCCTCTTACTAGCATTGACCTTAATATTGGAGTAAAATCACTATCTACGTGATGGAAAAATAAATAAAAACATATTTTTTAATGCTATATTAAAAAAAATTAACTTTTTCAATCGACTTGCATTTTTCAAAAATTGACTTTTAATTTTATTGATAGTGAGTCAGCCTGACTCACAGATTTTTAAGTCTAGGACAAGCACTGTGGGTTATTTTCAAGCCTGTGAAGCTTGAAAACGTGAGGCTGATTGTAAATATTTCACATTTTTTTAAAATGCATTTCATGATATTTGATTTTATTATTATACTAAAGAAGAACTTCCATATTTTTTATCTTTACTAAGGCAGAAAAGATGGATTTCTTGTGAAATTTATATATTAGTTGGGTATAACTCATATGTACTGCTGTAATAATTGGGGGGGAGGATGTAACTTTAAAATGTGATTTTTTTCTTAACCCTTTGAGGCACAACCCTTTCCCAATGCTGAAAAAAGGGAAGCCGTTGCCATCGCTCGACTTAACTACCAGCAAGATGGCACGCAATGAACGTTTCGATTGTCCGCCATCTTGCTGGTAGTTAAGTCGAGCGATGGCAGCGGCTGCCCTTTTTTCAGCATTGGGCAATCTATCCAGCTGTTCTCGCATTCTTCCATATTTCAACAAATGCCAGTGCAATTAAAAATAATCGTGACCGTTTTTTTATGGGAAATGTGCTAAAAAGTAAAGGATTCTTGTGGAGCTATGTCACCCGTCACTATTTTTATACAAATCAAATCTATTCTTCGTGACTGGTAACAGTAAAAACGTCAGAGTTTGGTGTTCCCAGAGTGGGATCACTGCGCGTTAAAGGGTTAACTTGGCTATAGTCTTTTCATTAACCCCTTCAGCCCTGAATTTTGAATAGAGCAGATAAAAAATCAATGAGTGGTTAGTGGTGCTGCACTGTATGTAAGTATCTTAAATATGAAATATTATAACATTCAGCCTATACTACCAAACTAATTTAAAAATGCTCTAATAATGGGATACGAGGTATAATTGAGCAAAATGAGAAAATTTTTTTACAGTTATTTTGTATGAAGCCTTTTGAAACTATGTGTGTGAAAACACGAAAATACTTCACACTTCTTAGGCATTTTGATTGCATGCATGCATTCTTAAATTTTCTGCCATCTACAGAGCAAAAATGATAAAGTTCTACAATTCTTGCATGTTATTTTAAGTAAGACACTAGGTTTTGGTGTTAAAATTCTTGAAAATGAAGAATATTGAGTAATAAAAAGATGTGTTCTAATATTAGGACATCAAGGCCAAAGTGGTTAATTTATAAACATGGTACTCAATTTATACCCCATTTTGGGTCACTATGTATATAAAAAATTATAAATAAATTTAATTATTGAAAAACCAATATATATGTGTGCGTTTTTAATAGTCACATTTTTTTCTCATAACTTTCTTAATTATATTTTATAATTTTATTGATTTAATTATCTTTAATGTTGCTTTAATTTATGCTTACCCAGCAAAAACAATAAAGTTGCCATCCAAATACATTTGAATTCTAATAAATCAAATTGCTGAGTTATACCAATTCTACTTATTTATCAGTGCATCTGAAAATTAACTTGATAAATATCTGGGAATTTGCAAGTGGTAGCCTGTTTGATACCAAGTATTCTGATTTGGAATTACAATGAATATCATGGCATAAATCACTTTGGCTAAGCATCTTGTTGTTGTCCGTATATAGAGGCTTGAACACTGGCCTAGTGATTTTGTCTATTGAACTTATTTTCCAATGCTGTTTCCTTATGATGGTACTTAATGTAATCAGTTTTCCACAATTATCAACCTGTTATCTGGTATGTTTAGGTATTTTTCCCCTTCAGATATAAATGTAATCTGAACTGTCTTCAGAAAGTTTGTCACTTAGGGCACTTCCCTTCCTGTATTTAACACTTAATGGATGGTTTGAATCTGCTCTGTCTATCTCTGTTTCCAGGCATTTTTTAGAAAAATTACATAAACATCAATGTAGCATACTAAATAATTCAAGTAATATCATAAATTTAACCTTTTGAGGCACAACCCTTTCCCAATGCTGAAAAAAGGGCAGCCGTTGCCATTGCTCGACTTAACTACCAGCAAGATGGCAGACGATCGAAATGTTCATCGCGTGCCACAGATTGAGAGACCCTTTTTTGACGGAGCCAGTTTGCTAGCACAGCCAGCTGTTGTCAAAAAAGGGTCTCTAGATCTGTGGCACGCAATGAACGTTTCGATCATCTGCCATCTTGCTGGTAATTAAGTCGGGCAATGGCAACGGCTGCCCTTTTTTCAGCATGGGGCGATCTATCTAGCTGTTCTCGCGTTCTTCCATTTTTCAGCAGATGTCAGTGCTATTAAAAATACTTGTGGCCATTTTTTGACGGGAAATGACATGCTCAAAAGTAAAGGATTCTCGTGGATCTATGTTACCCGCAACGATTTTTTTATAGAAATCCAATCTATTCTTCGTGACTGGCAACAGTCAAAACGTCAGAGTTTGGTGTTCCCACAGTGGGAACACTGCACGTTAAGGGGTTAAAAGACCACCTTAGAAGTCACAATTGAAAATTGTAAATTAATGTGACCTGCCCTTTAAGTGTCAATACAAAGATGGAGGGGGGGGGGCAGGTTAGAACACCAGTTAGTTACCCGACAGGTTGGAATTTTACAGAATTGCTTGTTATCCCAGCTACAAAGTTCTGTGCATAAAACAAACAGGAAATGAAGCTATAATGGAGTAGGGTCTGATAGTGTGCTAACTTGTTGACTTTCAGTGAAAAACATCAAATTTATTTGCTTAAATCCATCTCAACTTCTTGCTATTGTGTTTAATTGTCAAGATTTAACTATATCCTAAGAAGAATTACATAATTTTATCTGTTGCATGAATTTATGTACAATGAATTGAATTTTCAAACTATTTCTCATTTTTACTGAAGTACTGATCAAGTTTGTGAATAGCACACTTCTGTCTTAAAACATTTGATAGTTATACATATTAAAAAACTTTGATCTTAGAATCATGAAATAATTTCATATGTTTATATCTTTATAACATGAGACATTTTTTTAACATAATATTTATGTTAAAAAAATTCTCAAAAGCATTATATATTTTATAATAATATTTAATAATAAAGAACGAAAGTATTCATCTGTAACTTTTCCAGTATTTTTTTTTAATGAGTGTTAAATTTTAGTAATCATGCATATGTCATTGTGTTTTTCTCTTTTTCAGATATGAACAGCTAAACTATTCAACTAAATTTGACACCTGTTTGAATGTGTCCTGATTACTTACTCTTACAAATTTATACCAGAAAAGAAAAATGTAATAAATTTATTTTTTTAATAAATTTTAAGCTAATGCAACATCTGTATTCTGTAGCATTGTATATGATACCCGATTTCAACACAATTCATTTTATCGTGTATTTGTTAATGCTAATAATAATATGATGTAAGTTAATAAAATCATTATTCATAAAAATGTACACACATCTGGATGATTATTTAATTGTCTGATTATTGGGTTTCTTTTGATACATTAAAATTATTATTGATTTTGTTTAGTTTATCTGTTAAAACTTCATTCAAAGCACCAGAGGAATGAAAATGTAATCATTACTTATTAGCTCTTTCTGTGGGAAAGCTTGACCAGCGGAATGGTGCATAATGTACTGACTGGAAGACGTAAGGTGCCTGGTTCAAAATCCGATCACTTCCGTCGACCTCACGGCTCGGAGTTTTCTGTGGTTTTCTTTACTACTTAAGTATAAATATGGGTTAGGAACCCTTAGAAAGACCCCCACAAAGGGCAATCCACCCATAGGTCTAGATCCCTCGTGCAGATAATTGGCCTTAATCCCACAACACACTTTCTGTGGGAAAAGCTAATTAGTATCACTGGAATGGAGATATCTGATACTATCTAATTACATGTAGTTGCATTTTGGTGGAATAAGACTTAAGCATAGAAATTTCTTAATTTTTTTTTCTAGGGTTAAAGTTACCTTTACACTAATTAGGGTAGTCACTCAAGTCTGTTTAAGTGTTTTATTCATGGAAATAAAAAGTTCCAAATGTTTGAATAAAATGTTTAATGATAGTCTTCTTATCCATTATCTTTTTGCTTTTAAATAGCTAACATCCTTTAAGACATGACAAATGTTAAGTGAAATTCATATAAATACATAAATAAAATGTACATGATAAAACTTCATCTAGTATTTCTTTTAAATTCTTGGATATTATGAAAAATCAGCACAATACAACACAATAATGCATATTAATTATAAATATTTAATAAATAAATTTCATAACAGCATATATTAATGTAACATTTTTTTAAATGGTTATTAAGCAAATATTGTAACATCTAACATCCTCTTAATTTTTAAATTAAATACATCATGTAACTTTTTTCATTTCTATAAAGCTGATACGCAAAAATGTATCAATATATATCTATTAGTTTTAAGTATATACAGCTTTCAAATAAGAATATCTTTTGATGAACGTCACTATATGCTGACTAAAAGAATACATCCATTACATCCATTCTAGCATTACATTAAATTATATGTATATATATATATATGTGTGTATATCTGCATTCATGTACAACATATAAATAAAATAAAGATTTATACATTTAAAATATTTATATAATTATTTCACATGGCAGTGGCATTACAATAATTTTTAAGCATCACTTTTAACGAATAATAAATTATTTAAAATAAATTATAAACAGAACAATGCAGAACTTATTTGTTGCACCACCCACTTAAAAACATTTTAAAATATAAAATAACATCAAAAATAAAACACCTTCTAATATACCTTATTGCATATGTTATCTATACAAAAGTACAGTTATGTTGGTTTAAATTTACAGCTTTTACTCTATGTACATATTTGTAAATGTTGCTTAGTCTCTTTAAGAGAAAGCAAAGATGCTTATGAAACTTGCATTCTGTATTAAATCTGTGCGTTATGACATTAAACAGAACACTATTTCATTTTTTTTTTAATATATAGTTAGTTATTCACAATATATTGAAAATATTTAAGAATCCCAAAATCAAATTATGCAATATGTTTAAACCATTTTCGTATTTCAGTTATAGCTGTTAAATTAGCAAGTGATTAAATGGAATTTCTCATTTTAAAATACAGTCAGATTAATTTATATATTAAAGGAATATTATATCTCAATAAAACTAGTCTAGATGCTTTTAAAAATCTAAACCTCAACATGAAAAATTTACGGTAGATAAATAAATTGTGGATGCAAAAGTTAAGCAAGATATTTTAAATGATTAAATACTTAGTATAGTGTATTTTATATGTTTAATAAAATGTCTTATTAAAAGCAGAGAATATTCATGCATTGGAGATTTAAAATATAGCAACAGAATACTTATAATTATTCAGATACAGTAATTAAACAGAATTATGATAAAATAGCAATGAATAAGAATTCAAAGTACTGAGCTGTTTTACAAGCATTATTAACTTTCAGGGGCAGAAAAGAACTTTAAAACTCTTTTTTAAGTGTAAACTTCATGAAAGGGGCATTTTTTTTTATGTTGAAATGAAATTTAATTAAATTTTTCACAAATTTCTACATAGTTCTTTTTATTAACAATTTTTTCCTTCATAAACTGCAAATGAATATTGTTGCAAATAAATAATAAACTGCAATTTTATTGTTAATATCAAACCTTAATTCTAATTTATGCCTTAAATAACTACAATAGTTTTACAAATTTCACTTGTATATTTCTCTAAGGAAGTAAACACTGAGGCGACTAAAAATTTCTCTTGTAATGTATGAGATATTTAAACAAGTTTTCTGATTTTCTAAAGGCTTTAGTGTGTAATTCAACCAAACATTGATATTCTTAGACAGACACTAGGGAAAAAGAATTTTTTTTTTTTAAGTTCTTAGATGCTGTGCTCTTTAAATGTGCATGTAAAAGTAATTTTTTTATTTCCCCACCAGAATTTCCATTGACAGACTAATAGCACTTGCGATTGTTGTTGGCTCCCGAATGATTTCGTTGTAGATTTCTACGGCGGTTTGTTTTCACACTGGATTGATATATATAGTTTCTGTTTTGTCGATTAAGTTGAGAACGAGTCAGATACTTCCTAGCTTCAAACTGAATGGCTTGTTGCACCGGCTTCAGCTCTTTAACATGCTCTAAAACAACTGCTAGAAAGAAAGAAAAACACATAAAATAGGCTACAGCAACACATATACATTCAAGTAACTCATGTTTATTTTTCACTACAATGAATAGAACAATAATTTAATTCTACAATTACATCTCTAAAAATCCTTTGAATTTAAATAATTTGAAATTTTATGTATTAAAGGGAAATGTGTAAAAGCTATTTATTGAAATCTAGCTAATTTACAATCTTTTTATTTTCTTTTCAGACTTTCTGATTTTCAGGGATGAGGTTCTTGACTTTTGCCTAATTTTTTCAGACTTTCTCAATTTTTCCCAGAAAGTCAGCTTTTTCAAAAATTTTCTGAATTTTTTTTTTTTTTTCATTGGCAAAATTGTATGTAAGTTGGATAGACTCGATATCAGTAGCAATTATAATGTTTATTAAACTTGAAATTCATAAGTATTATTGCTCAAATGTTGTACGCACATTCTTTCAGGCTTTTTCCTTTTTTGTCAATCTCATTCCTATAATTGTATTTTGAAAATTTTAAATTTGCAAGTGGTACCTGAAAGGTGAAACAAATTTAATTTTGAACATATCTGTTTGAAATCATTTATCTTATTCCTTGTTGCCCCACCAATGGCATAGCACTAGCACTTTGAGTTGGGAGACAGAAGGTGCCTGGTTCGAAACCGGGTCATGAACACCGACCTAACTGTTCCGAGTTTTCCATGGTTTTCTCCGAAACTTTGCATAAATATGGGTTAGGACCCCTTAGAAAGTCCCCCACGGGGGGCAATCCCACCCCTGGCCTAGATCCCTAGCATAGATAATAGGCCGTAGCCCACATTTCCATTTCCTTTTTCTTTGTTGCTTAGTTTTAGAATAATCTGAAAGTTTTTCTTCTCGTAGAATACAGTTGAGGCCTGATAATCTGAGTTAATCAGGAACGAAACCAACCCAGATTACTGAAAACTCAAATTATATGAATTGTATTATAAAATCGAAGAGAAAAATTCAGTTTTATATTCAGTACATGCAGAGAAATGAAATAGCAAAAAAAAAATAAGCACACACATTGTAAGTATAAAAATGTTTTTTAACGATCATCACACTTTATTTAATGTTTAAAAAATTAATCTAAAATTGTTTATTTCAGAGCAAAAAGGTTAGTGTTACCTCAGATTAGTGGGACTCTACTGTAGAATTCTAAATACAATTAGCATTATTAATAAGTTTTCAGAAATGCTTTTGAAAAATGGGCGATATCATTGGAAAAGGAAGTAGAATTTGGTTATTTCTTACTGTAATATTTTTTGTTGTATGTATATAGGGGAGAGTGGAGAAAATTGAGAATTTTCCCCAAAAAAGATTTCTTACAAATTATTTTTTATTGGTGAATGACTGAAACTTTTAAAGTAATACTCTGACATAATTAGAAAATATCAGCTTCATGATAATTAAAGTGTCAGTTTCATAAACAAATTAAAATATCAAGAAAAGTGTTCTGTACTTGATATAAGGGGGGTGATGAGACATGCTTTACAAACTTCAAATTCATCTATTATTTTCAAAATTATTTTGAAAAATAGTTATGTAAATAAAGTTTATTGTGTATGTTCAACAGTATGCATTTTGTAAAGTCAAAATGAAATAAAAAATTTATCTGTAGATGACTGATGCCACTGATCATCTTAGGTAGAACATGTTAAGTAACCTTTAAGAACACCAACAAAAATTAAATACAAAAAAATGTATTTAGCTAAATTACTTGTCTGAAGATATCATACATAAGGTGACCATACGTCCTGTTTTGAGGTGGCTTGTAACGTTGTCCTCAAGCACAGCTTTGGGATACCGTAATGTCCCATTTTTAGAAAATGTCCCCTGTAAAGCCCCATTTTTAAGAAGAGAGCAACCCACGGTAACGATTTCAATAAAGGCTGCTAAGAATCTAAAATCATCCAATGGCAGTGTCTGTAAAAAGAAAACCTGACCTCCCTACCTCCCCAATCGAGATGAAAAGAAAATGCCGGGGAGGATGTATTGTTTTTGTGTTTGTTCTTTTAATGTTCTTTTTTTTTTGTGAACTATTTGAATTTATTTCTTTTTTTAAAGTCATGTTCCTCTTTTGCTTATTCCTCCCCCCCCCCCTCCCCCGATCTCCACTTTATTTTCCCTTTTCACTCTCTTTTTCCAAAAATTATTTCCTTCCGAATGACAACTTCCTTTTTTCTGTGTGTCCTTTTGTTTACATTTCTCACCTTCCTACCTTGTGTCGGATGGTGTTTTTGAAGTCAAAGAAGGGCCTATACCTTGTACCACGCGAAACGTACGTCTTGTACTATTTTTTTATAGTATATGTGCATTTTATCAAAGATTTTTTTTTTCATTTTATTTTGATATTAACATTAACACAAGCTTTTTTGCGTATTTTCTTAACAACGAAAAGATACCCAGAACTGTAAATTCAGTCTCCCTACACTATTACCTTAAAAACAGTAGATGTCCCGTTTTGAAGAAAAAAATAAATGGTCACTTTAATCATACATGAAATGTCCCACCATTTTCTTTGCCCATCATTTCAATTTATTGCTAGAAGCATGGTGGTTTTAGACCTCCCTAAATTGCTAGTTCATCAAATTTATGTTGTTGCAACTAGCAAATTTTATTTAAATATTTATTTAGATGTAGATTAAGTATATGAGTAAATATTAAAATTAATCTTTTTTTTGTGTGTAAATTACTATAACTTTGTAAATTTTTAAAAATAAGTTAAACTTTCAAAAATTTTATTTATTTTAGAATGATTAAGAACAATTTTGTGCATTATTAGTCATAAAAGTAAATAATTATATATCATTGTGTGCTATATTTTTTTCGAAATTAAAGGACAAACTCCCTTATAATGAGCATGACACAGTCACGGGTTTTACTAGTCATCGTTATTTAAGAATCTAATTATATTCAAACAATATTTGAATACAATAAATTTAAATAATATTAAATGAAATTAACATAGAAATTTTCTTTTTTGTGACTTAATAATTTAAAAGTTCTAATAAAAATACTTTGCATGGACTGTATGTTAAAAACAGCTACTTTTTTTCTCTTGTCATGCAAATAAGCTACAAATTCATTGTCGTTCATTAAAATCACAGGAAAAAAATTTTGCAACATTTTTTAAAATCATTATTTTACTACAGAATTACTAGTAAGGACCATTCAATATGAATTGGTTGCAAGTTCATTGTGTCTGTACACTATAAAATATGCTATAATAGAATTTCTTGATTTTGTTATCGGGTCGTCAGTCAACAAAGTGTAGGCTCAAAACGTAGCCTTCTCATTTCAACTTTTGTTTCTCTTTTTAATGTGAACAAAAATTAATTTTACTTTTAAGGTAGTCTTTTCAAACTCTTTATTAACTATATCTATTATTTTAATCAATAAAATATAATTATGGTATACTTCATACGTCTGCTTCCAGCAGTTAGCCAAAATTCATTGAGTTGTAACTGCATGCATTAACAAATGATGATCCAAAGCTATATCAACTGTACAAGATTTAACTGTGGTTCCTTTATCCCATTAACTTATCACAGATATTTATTATGAATATACGTGGGGTGCAAAGATTTTAATCAGAATAAAAAATGCATAACATTGAAAAGTCTAGCAAATTAAATTTTTTTTTTTTTTTTTTTGATCGGATAAAAGAAATAACTCTGTATACAAATAGTTCTTCAGTACATACAATGTAAACAGCAAGTAAAACTAATACTTAATTTTTCTGCCTTACTATTTAAATCCACTTCAAACCATTTTAGGTTATACAGTTATCTGCCTCTAGTTCACATGCAAATGCTAGTTCATTATGCAGCTACCAGGACATTTTATTGCATAATTTAGCGTCTGATCTGCATTTTTTTTTTTTTTTTTTCACAGTGATCGTGCTTTAAAGCAGAAAGTTCTAAATACTTTAGAAGACAAAAAGCCTATCAGAAAGGATTCACTTATGAATGTCTTGTGTACATGCTCATTATAGGTAAATTCATTTATTTAAAAAAAGAGCCCAGTTACCTGATTTACTTGGCAGTACAGATACAGTGGGCTTCAGCTGATTTATAAAATTTTGCAATTCTGTGTTAGTGATTACACTTTGGTCAGCTGTTGCATTATTTGGAGCCTGCTTTTTTGGTGCTGCTCTCTTCTTGTGTTTCTGTGCTGAAGCAGTTCTTTGCTGCCAAAGGTATTCGGATTCTTCCTTACATTTATTAAGGTGGTCAGGATCGATCTGAGCTATACCTAATGCATAGTTAGAAGGGTAATAGTTTATTTGGGAGGCAAAAGGATGTTCTGGTTTGAAACATTGTATATACTCAAACCTTGCGGGTATTTCATGTGAATAGACAGTTCTAGCTTCTCGTACAACCTTTTTGTGGAAGTGTAAATGCTTTACTGGCCAATTGACTGATAAGTTGAATTTGTCTTTTACAGTATCAGGAAATGCATTGTCGTCTGACTCTTCTTCCATCTCTTCAGGTGATATACCCCAAATCTTTTGTAGAATTTTTTTCCCATCCCAGTTTTCAGCAAGCTTAAGTAGTTCCCTTTCTTCCTCACTTAAGTCAGAATCATCACTCGAGTCATCATCGGTAGCAGAGTGAGTTTCGTTATCAGAACTTTCATCCATCTCATTTTCCGATGCCTGCATTTCTACGCCGAAATTTTCATTCATTTCTTCATCTGAGATCTCAACAATTTCATCATCGGAATCTTCTTGAAATTTTGCATAAATATCCCAAAAATCGCTAAAACCTTCTAGATCGTTATCATTAGATAAGTCGGAATAAACATCCTGAATTTTGCTTTGAAACTGCTCGTCTAGATCAACTTCATCCTCAGTATAATTATTTTGATTTTTGGTAGAACCGTTTTGGCTTTCATTAGAAATAGTAGTAGTGCTCTCTGAAACCTCTGCACATTTTTCTGTGAATTCATGATTGTTGTTTTCTAAACTGCCAATGCCTTTGTTTTTCAAATCATGGACATCATTGGAGTTTTCAAAAACTGCTTCAGAATTATTTTTTTCATTAAGGAAAGTATCTTGTATTACATCACAATCGTTATATTGGACCATTGAAGATGTAAAGAGCAATTTTTTATCGACATTTTCTTGAAACTCATAAAAGTTCTCCATAATGTCTTTTAAAAAAGCTTCAGTGTTTTCATCTTCACTGACACAAACATCCATGATTTCATGATTGCAGTCACCATTTGATTCATCATCCAAATAACTTAATGCCTCAGATGGATTTTCTGGAATATTACTGTCCATATCGTTGGTATTTTCTTGAACACTGCTGTTTCCTTGAGCTACTTCTAGCTTGTTTTGGATTTTCTTATAACATTTATACTGAGATCTGCTTTTCCTGGATTTCTTAGATCTCATCTTTCTGGATTTAGAAAAATTTCCTTTCAGTTCTAAAGAATTACCCTGTATGTTTCCTTTTGGAGTGACTAGATCATCTGATGATTTTAGTTCTTCATCGTTAGGAAGACAGTTCTTTACTTGAGCATCATTCATAGCAGGTTCATTTCTGCTCTTTAATCCAAACTTAACGACTGCAGCATATTCCCTCCTTGGCATTATTTTGGTTTGATTACTTAAATCTTTAATTTCTGAATAATCAGATTTGATTTCATTGTCTATAGCCTGTTTGGATTTTTCATCATGTTCCTGGACTTTTTCATCAATGAACTTGGCATCAGCATCATGAAAGACATCCATGGAATTATCTTTCACTGGAACAAGTAAATCTTCAACTTTATTTACATCGCAGCTTTTATTGTTATTAACTAAATTGTCTAGAATCTCACATTCAACAGATTGAGCTGATTCATTAAAGTCTTTTTGCACATCATTGGAATTTTTGTTAACATTATTAGGGTTTTCTTTGACTACAGGAAATATGTCAATTATCTTGACATCCTTGCTATTTTGAATTTTATTTTTTCTGAACCTTTTCTGTTTGGATCTCAACTTTTTGGATTTGATAGAATTTCCTTTCAATTCTAAAGAATTGCCAAGCATGTTTCCTTCAATAATAACCTGGTCATCCATTACTTTTTGTGTTCCATCATTGCAGTCTTGCAGATTTTGTACTTGAATATTTTCAGCAGTAGATATATTTCTGCTTTCACTATTTAATGGAAATTCAACAGCGCTTTCCCCTTCAGAATTTATTGTAATTGCATTACTCGAATTTTTAATTGTTGAGAAATCATGTATGAGTTCATTATCTACTTCCTGTTTGGTCTTGTTAAAATGCTCTTGTACTTTATTAACAAGTAGGTTAGCATCAGCATCTTGAAATAAATCAGTGGAATTATCTTGCATTGGAACAACAAAGTCTTCAATTTTATTCACATTATTACTAACAGCACTATCTGAGATCTTGCTTCTAACAGATTGAATTGCTTTGTTAAAGTCTTTTGGTACATCACTTGATTTTTCTTGAACATTATCAGTGTTTTCTTTGGCTGCAGAAGGCATGTCCTTTATCTTGACATCTTTGCCATCTTGAGTTTTATTTTTTCTGAACCTTTTTGTTGACTTAGATTTTTTGGACTTGGACCTTTTGGATTTGGAGTTTTCTTGAAGTTTTATGGAAGTACTTTGCACTTTAATTTGGGATTTATCTTCAGTTTCTACAGAAAGAGTTTCAATTTTTTTAAGAAAATTACCTTCAATTTTGTCACCAGAATGCACCTGAACCTTTGATGAAGCAGAATGGATTTTATCACAGAAATCCTTTCGGGTTCTACCATAAGTATTATCACAGACAGAATTGGCTTCATACGAGAGTACTATTTGTTGTGGATTTGCTAAATCTTCATTCATCAGCAGTGGCACAGCTAATAAGATGTCATCTTCATCATCATCGCTTTCAGAATCCATGTCCTCATCATCAATAGCTTGGTCTGGAATTAAATAAAAAAGAAGTATTTTAATACCTTAAAAATCAAATAAAATATCCTCTGATTTTACCAGAATATTAAACTATTCATTCTACTTGACTAATTGTTATTATTATTTTTTCAACAACTTGTTTGCATGGATTATTAATGGAAAAATTAAGACTACATTAACATTAGCTATGCACATTGGTATAAACATGTGCATTGTATAACAAGAAGCCTCTTTTAACAGGAAAAACTTCAGATTAAAAAAAAGTTATCTAACTGTACATTGTTGGTAAATGATATTCACACTGCACGTAAATGTATTAATTCCCTAATTAGTGGCGCACTCAGTATGGGGGGGAGGGCACAAATACTGTGAACTTGTTTATAGTGAACTCAATTGTAGTTACAACTCTCTTATAATGTCAAAATATTCTGTACCACTTGTGCATAGAACACAAGTCACTATCAACGTAGCTCGTATTAGTCATAAATAATTATCTGGTCTTTTCTGTGATGTAACCAAGTTCAACTGTATTTCATGTACTAACTGTAAGTATATAAATTTAAAAACCAGCATATTTTTTTTAATAGCTTAGAAATAATTTGGAGACAACTTTTTCAAAATAAAATATTTTAATTCATTAAAAAATAATTTACCATTTTTAAAAGCTCTTCACTTCCAACACTCCACCTTTGAGGGGGGGGGGGGGATTAGCACTATTTTTTAGAAGTGCTGTATAACACAGATCATCTAAACCTATTAGAATGGCCCCAGTTCAAAAAGCCAAATTTCAGATAATTCGAATGCCAATTTAACGTATGCTCCTGACTAAACTAAAATAGTTGGTAAAATAATAATGTGTAACAATATTTTTTTTAATAAAGCAAATGTATGTTTTTATCAAGCTTATTATTCTTTTAATCTACCGAATCACTCCTAAGAATTAGTACAGACCCTGACTAAAACATTTTTGTGTTCAGGTTTTTTTTTTTTTTTTTTTTTTTTTTTCAAATTTTATACTTCTATATTTAACCAAATCCCCATGTTTATATGATTTATTAGTCTTAACTCAATTTTTTGGACTATATCTGCATGTAGTGCGCAGGAGCACAGGCTCACGTGCTCTTGTGTGAATCAGGGTCTGCGAGTAGGAAACAAAGAAAGAATCCATGGCAAAGATGAGGAAAGGATAAAATAATAAGGATAAGAGAGAAATTCTGTTTTGAGATTTGGTGTTTTGATAATTGACATTTTAAAAAAATTTAATTATTTATTTTGGCGACAATGATTTGGTGATTATAATATAAAAATTCTCTGTGTGCTTTGTAAGTTGCCATGAAATAATGCTAAATGTTTTTATAAAAGAATAATAATAATAAATGTATATTTCCATGGATCTCGAACCTACCTGGCATGTCGACCAAAAGCCAGTCATTCATTTCCCTTGTTTCATACTGCATTGGGGTCGTTTCGGGAGCATCACCCATGACGCCCCCAAAAATATACTTGGCCAGGGCACTTAACATCTTGGAGAATTGATTATTATCAGCGGTCTTGGGAGTGGATCACAGTCAGAAGAAGAAAAACTATGGAATCTTTTATTTTGTAGTTTGGTTCTGCACCTATTGCGAGAAAAAAAATGAAAAAGGACTTTAGAAATTTAAACACGAATCGTAGGGGGTTAGATATGAGATTATTTTGTAAAATACAGAGTTAGAAATATGGAGTAAGTACCTGGTGACTATTACCAGGAGGACCCGGTTGGTTTCCTACTCCCCTCCTCTCTTCAAAACAATACCTCAAAAGTAATATTTTGGTTTTTGTTATTTGTACATTTTGTTTAGTTCAAATATTCCCCTTTTTAAATAAGCTCTCCTTCCCCTCCAAAATAACGGAGAGAAAATAGAAAAAATTTCCCATTTTAAATACGCACTGAAGTGCTATACCTTAAAAGAACAAGTGACGGCCTGGCTGTCTT
Organism: Cheiracanthium punctorium; assembly: GCA_038373885.1. Classification (NCBI taxonomy): domain Eukaryota; kingdom Metazoa; phylum Arthropoda; class Arachnida; order Araneae; family Cheiracanthiidae; genus Cheiracanthium; species Cheiracanthium punctorium. Next base: position 40,075 of record JAWZYV010014300.1, read on the forward strand.
CTTTGTACCATTTTATTGGAAAATACCATGATCCATGAGTGTGCCGTATTTGTTTTCCTTGTTCCATAAAACACTTCTTCAGGATTGAAATCTATATTAAAATTGTCCACTAAAAGTGTTTTACGATCTTGTAAAACACTTTTAGTGGAAGCATGTATTTAACTTTACTTCCTCTTGCATTAATATAGACACCTTTACCGATGCTCATTAAAATTCCCATTAAAAAGTCCCCCGACCAAGGCAACTCCCCGCTCACGTAGGCAAATGCCCTTCGAGTAAGTTTGCCATAGCACAAAAGAAACAAACAACCAATATTCCCATTAAATAAACAGCTGAGGTTGTCAATTTCTCTCTAACCGCTCTGTCACTAAACACTTGTTTAATTTTTTTTATTTAATGTTAAACAAGTAATATTAAAAAAAAAAATTAAAGTCAATTCTTACTTAGGTCAACAAAAAAAAATTGGCGAAATATCGCCAACTTTGTCGCCAAAAATAATATCGCATTTCGCGTAGCTCTAAAACTTGTGCCTCTCTCAAGAATTACGCTAAAATTTGGCGATATTTCGGCAAAACTCGCCAAGGTCGACGAAAAATGGGGAGATTTTGGGCATGGACAAAACAGTGACTGACTATCGCCAAATTTGGCAGTATTTTGCCAAAACTCACCGAGGACGAAGACAAATGGCAATATTTTGGGCATGGACCAAATGACTGACTATCGCCAAATTTGGCGATGTTTTGGAAAACTCGCCAAGATCGATGACAAATGGCGAGATTTTGGGCATGGACCAAACAATGACTGACTACAGATGTAATATATAGAAGATGTCCATAGATATTAATTTATTGAAATTCTTTTGGGTCGTCCTGTAAAGAAACTCTCCAGTAGATTGGAACCAAAAATCGAGATGCACAACTAGATGTTATAACAATCTTATATATGAAATTTCAACATTCTACGACTAAATAGTTTTTGAGATTTGAGAGTAAAATACATACACACGTACAAAAGTCGCCAAGTTTCGCGACTAGTCTAAAATGGCGACTTTTGGCGTAATCCTTGAGGGAGGCACGTGACCGCGGTTGGACCATTACCCTATATGGTAGGACGGTATTGTACTTGAAATGGATGAATGTCCCTAAAACTGCCATTGACCGTAAAGTGTTGGAAATCTTTTGAGTGTTTCTGTAGCAGCACTATAAATGATAAAGACACTTTTTTCGATGGAAAAATTCATTTTGTAACCCATAACAGCATATATCACGTGTGAGTCGTTTGAACTAGCCTAATACATCTAAAATATGCTTTAATGAATTTCTGCCCATAGAGCGTAATGTATTGAAAATCTTTTGGGCGGCCCTGTAGATAAACTATCCAGTCGAACGGGACCGAAATGGCGGGTGCACAACTAGATGTTACAACAATCCTGAATATAAAGTTTCAACATTCTATGTCTAATAGTTTTTGAGATATGCGAGTTTAATGAATTTCGGCCCATAGAGCGTAGTGTATTTCGAATCTTTTGGGCGGTCCTGTAGATAAATTATCCAGTCGATTGGGACCAAAACTGTATTAACATCGAGTGTCATGCACTAAAAGTTTTTAAAAATGTAGTAGTGGATGAATAAAAAACTATTTTATTATCGATTGAAAATGTGTACAAGATAAATATAGGGAGAGTGTGAGCTAATAATAGGAATTGAAAAAAGACATGGTTTTTTGCCTCTAGTATCTCAAATACTAAGCATGCGTATTCCTTTCCAGTTTTTGAGATCTGAGTTGAAGCTTATTGCAGTCCCATTGAGTCTAGGATACACTGAAGTTGCATACATCCATTAACAATGAACCAAAGAGATGAAGACGGAAATGAAATGATGAACTAACGAATTACACTTAATCAAGAACCATTCTAGTTCTACTTCAAATTAGCTTCTGCAATCGATGGTTTGGATCATTAAAGGTAAATGCGCTTGTTTGAAGTTGTCCATCAACCTAACTAGCTAGTTCTTCACAGCTGACTTGCCCGATTGCTTGAACCCACTACGCCGGACTATAATTGCGAAATGCTTCGTTCCGCTCCCAAAATTTCTTTTCGTTAATCGATTGCGACCACAATCGCGGTGATAAGTACCTTCTTAAATAAATAAAACCGTCGGACAGGTTATAAATAACAGCAGAATAGTGTTTTTATACTGTGTGAATGCAAAGAAAAAACTGTGGACTCATACTTAAAAAAGAAGACTGCAGACAAATGCAAATGTACAGACCTATCTAATTCATAATTTCAATTTTTGGAGCTGCAAAACATTTATATCGTCTGTGGGTAAATAATATATATGCTAGTGTACATGTATGTACATTTCCTGAGATGCAAAGAAAGGTTCATATAAAAATAAAGTAATGACGATCATCATTTTTGTATTTTAAAGAAGTCTTTTTTTTTTTTTTTTTCCAAATTACAATATTTTATCACAGGCTATACTGATGCAATAAATAGTGATTTCGCTACTTTGGTATTGCAGCTTAATATTACTTTTGCATAAGACACTTTTTTTTCCTGTGTGTAGGGCCGTATAAAAATTTATATTTTTATATTTATTTAATCTCCTGGTGACTTTAATCGGCACAATAAAATGATGCACCTTTTTTTCTTTTTTTTTTTTTTTTTAACCCAACTTTGCAATTCATTGCATAAGTCTATGATCAATATTTAATTAATAAAAGCCTAGCTCAGTGTTTTGGGGACAAACTGTATATATATAACCCATATGATATTGATTAAATTGGGGGAAAATATTTAGATTTACGTAATATTATTATTCATGCCCATGAAAATGTGATATGTAGCTCAAAGTTTGGTTAATTTTGTTTAAGGTTTTTTTTTTTTTTACATAAAAGTATTGATTTATTATTATTGTTCTAAAATTTTTTTGACATAGCAATGTTTTTTTCTGTTATTTATTCGAATGTTATGCCCGACGTACTTGCTAAATACTGACTACAGGGATCCCACAGGCCTTACAAAGCCCTTAAATTTCAAAATTAGTTTACTGGGGCCTCTAAAAACCTTTACTTTTTATTTGAAAAAAAAAATTAAAAACATTCTTTGACCCCACCATGGCCAAGTGAATAAGACACTGAAAATATTGGACAGCTGAAGTATTAAGGTGCAGGCTTCTGGCCTACCTTGCGGCCATCGATCTAACGGTCTGGAGTTTGGGGTAGTTTTCTCCAGATGATACGAGTTATAACCCTTTTAAAAAGTCCTCTACCGAAGGCACCCCTCCCTAGGCAGATACCCTTCGTGTAGGTTTGCCTTAACACAATACGCATAAAAAATTCTTTATACAAAGTAGTTTCACTATCCTGCAGACCTGAGTAATCTTGTGATTTAAAAAATATTTTTTATACGAGCAGTTTTTACCGTTGAATTAAAAAGCAAAAATTACTGCTGTAAATAATCGATGAAAAAATTAATGAAGTGCCCGTCCAAAGGGTCCCCCCCCCCAAAAGTAGTGTTAACCATTTTGTAACTTCGTAGTTTGGATTCACAACTGCTGCAGTAAATAAAATATTTTTTAAAAATCCTCCTGTTTTTGTTTTTTAATCATATAATATTTTTCCCCTTATAGACTTGTATTTTCCCCTTATAGACTTGGGATGTTTTCTATTTAAGATTTGCAAGAAAACTTATTCACACACAGGATTTTAAAGGTGCGCCTTAATATTTAAAATATAAAATAATTTATCATTTCGATTTACAATGCCGAACTCAATATAAAATATTCATAAAATAATTTAAAATAAAATTAATTGAAGTTCATAATCATATGAGACTTAAAATAGTAATTATATTGATATTTCGACAATCATTACACGGTATGCTTTTCAATAGTAAATTCGTAGAACAATGGCCTTAAAAGTATTAAAAAGTCGTTAAACCTCTCAAACTTTGCCCTCTCATTAAAGTGGGAGCCTCCGACATTTCGTTAGCTGAATAGCTTTATTAAATCCTTATTATGTATGCCTCATTTTCATATTATAATTTGCAAGGAACATTATTTTATTCCATACACGTTCGGAATATGTAGTTAAGTGAGAGAAACAGAGAGAGAGTAGAATATGGTTAATTTTTATTCATTTTTAATGACATTTAATGGTAAGTGCTGTGATATTAGTCTATAAGTTATTTTATTTTAACCTTTATTTCTCGATCGTGGGTCGAAGCAGAAAAAAAAGAGAAAAGTTTATCATACGTTTATTCTTTATTGCAACCAGAGGATGGAGCCCAAGAAAAATACCATAAGTTACTCGTTTATCCTGCATTTATGTGTATACTATATATACAGGGTGTCCAGCCTTAATGTGACCCAATAGCTAATTCCCGAACCGTTCGGTTTAGATATGCACTTCCAATTTGAAAAATGTTTTAAAAAAGGTAAAGAATGTTTTTACGTGCTTTTCGAACCAAAAAACCAATTTCGAAGAAAATTACAACAATTAAATTTTTATACGGTCGCCAGGTCCTATCACTTATGTTTAGAAAAAGATGCAGTACACAAAAACAAAGTAAACACAAAAAGTTTCATTTTATTACGATAAAAACTGACCGAGTTATGGAACTTTCAAAATCATGCATTTCATCCATTTTCTCGTCCATTTTCAAGAAGCTATATAGTAAGGGACCGACTGAGGATGAGATTCCCTACATCTCCAAGACAGACCCAATGCCTGAACTAGCCGTTGTTCTTGATAGAGCAGGTGTATATCAGAGTGTTAATTATACAATTAATTAATCAAACGTAATTATTTCAATAGAAATTCATAAAAGACTAAAAGAGACACTGGGAATACAATCGCTTGAGGTGTGGAACCTGAAGATAGCAATATTTTGAGCTGAAATTTGGAGACAATTTGTTCTTATCAGTTTCGCACGATTTAATGAGTCAGGCAATGGGAATTTCGAAAAAAAAGTGTTTTTTGCTCCACCCTACTGGACACCCTGTATATCTGTATAAAACAGCAAAACTTACGTAGTATGGATATCCTATTAATCCTTCGAGTAAGTGATAGCACATAACAAAATGAACAATTTTTTAAAAAAAGGAATAAAACTGGAAACAATAGGCCGCAGATATTGTAAAAAAACAGAGCTATCAAAGCTAAAAAAAGTTTGGATCTTTATAACCAGTGATATCTCGTGGGACTAAGCCTGACAACAAGAACCGAAGAAAAAAAAAATAAAAGATGTGCAATGGAAAGTTGAAATAGAACAATCCATCATCACGTGCTACCGTTTTCTTGTTTCAATTTAATGGAATAACAAAAATAGCTAGGTTTCTGCAGGTTACACGACAAAAAGAGTCATAAAAGTAACCCAGGGGCACGCGCACGACCAAAGCTAATTAATGAAGAAAAAACAAACGTGGTAAAGATCCAAACATTTAGGAAAAAGCTCAGAGAGGATGCCAATACTCTAAAAACGAGTGTTGCCAACATAGCATTTTAAGTGACAAAAATAAGCAGCAAGATCCAAGGAAAAAAGAGAGAAAAATTAAACAACCAGATGATATTGTAGTCAGAAACAATGTAATTATATAGATGTAAGAATATATAAAAAACAGAAAATGGGGAAAGGGGGAAGGAAGTGTAAAATATTAAAAATCTATTATAGCAAACCAATGATCAACAAAGTACAGGCTTAAATAGCTAAAGAGTACAATTTGAATACATAAAAAATGAAATAAAAATTAAAAAAATAATTAATTAAATTTTTAAAAATGTATAAAACAGTGTTTTCAGTATGTGCAATTAAGTAAATTATTTAAAATTAATAATAATAATAATAGTAATGGTAGGTATTGAAAATTAATAATATTATTTATATATAATTAATTAAGTTATTAGTACGTATACTATTCTAATATATTTGTAACAATGCACTTAGTATGGCTTATACTAGATCAGTAAGTAAAAAGAAAAAAAAAACACCCCGAAAAGAAAAAAGTACCAGTGATCAGTAAATCTTCTAATTTTTTAAAAACTTGCTTTGTACAAAAATATAAAAAAATATATTTTATTATATATATATCATTGGGAGTGGAGGGAAGAAAAAGGGAAAAAAGTAGAGGGAAATGTACTTAAGCGTACTGATTAAACGAGATATATAAATAATGCTTTTTCATTTAACCCTTTAACGCACAGTGGTCACGCCGTGAAACCACATAATTTAAGTACTTTCACTGCTATTCACATAAAATATAAGCAAAATTTCCTCAGTTTCAGGAATACCATCTATAATTTCCACGGGAAAACTAAATGGTGGCAAGCTAGGGATGAACCTAAAATGTTTTATAGCAATCTTTAGAAAAAAAGAAAAAAAAAACTGTATATTATTCATGAAATTTAAGTTGGAAATATAACAATCTGTCCTGGCATCTGGGAAAACTGAATAGGTGCTGTAAAAATGCTTGTCCTTCAAGGGTTAAATTTTACGAGTCAGGAGTCGTTCCAGGAATTTTTTTTCTAGGGTCCCATTTTTGTGAAGACTTATCTATTTTTGTGAATTTTCATACCGAATTATGTAAAAGTCTTTTATTTTTGTTAAAATAATTTTCAAATAAATAAATAAATAAATAAATAAGTTATAGGGTAAAATGCCAACGAAGGGGTGTTTAAATCGATTGTATTTTTTTTTTTTTTGTGTGTGTGTGAAGGGGCCATTTTAATCAACTGCGTTTTTGCCCCTGAGAGTGTATGTCTTAAATTAATTTCAAATTATTTCTGTCAGAATACTTTTATTTAAAAAAAAAGCATTTAATGTGCGAAAATAAAACAGAAAACAGCACCGTTTCTTAAGATTTTCTATTTAATATATCTATCTCGTATTTCACCGTTCTTCGTTACTCTTTAAAAAGAAAGAGGGGGGGGGGGTTAACCTGAGTGCTTTTATAAACAAACTCAAGAGTTATTTCTACCTAGCAAACCCTCTCAGGTTTGTGGGTTTAGTGTGTTTTTATTAGGTCTGTGTCAACACAATGGATCTGGATGAAGTCACGGCAACCTTGCCAAGTTCATGCTCTTGGTTAATTGGAGGGTTCTTTGAATAAAATAGAGAGATCGAGCAATTAATTTGACTTGCAGATTTCTTTATTCATTATCTGCCTATGCTAATGACTACAAGGTTAAAAGGTCATGTTCCTTAAAACTGCGAATACATACGTTATCGATTTTTGAAGTTTTAAACTGTCAGCAGACGAAAATTTTGTAAACAAAGGCAAAGATTAAAAACGAAATGGTAATTAAACTTAAAACCGAAGTTATAACTGTGGGAAATTGCAAGGCACCAAGACCGCTTGCGTGAGTCAAGACTCCAACTGTATTTTAAAAAATAATCATGAACTGAAACAGATTTCATCTGGTTTTCATAAGTTACTAGAAAATTACCATCAAGTTGATGTTTTTCATTAATAAAATGAGACACTGAACTATATATGAAAAATTTATAGTCTATTATTAGTCTATACTAGTACTAACATTATCTCGTCTGCTGAAAGTTTTACTACTCAAACCAGCGGTTCACAACCTAGCCGCTTTCATGTACCTTTTCCTTAGGTTTATTTTTTCTTTTATTAGTACCCCTTTTCTCATAAAAACGACCCCACCCTCCCACATAAGGCAGACATGGTATTTTCATTAATAATATTCCTAGCTTAAAAAAGAGACGACAGCTGTATTCAAATCCAGATGGGTTTTGCGTGCAATTAGTACTTAATTATTAAAGCCGCAACACGCACTTCTTAGCTAGTGTCGAAATTAAAAAAATCCCAAATTATAATTTTGCTTCTCCTCTAGTTTTTATTTTTTTTTAAATTACCATACATTATATATATTATAGATGGTTTTTTTTTTTTTTTTTTTTTTTTTTTTTTTTTTTTGATAATTGAAAATGATTTACGAACATTTTTTTTCTTTTCATTTAAATTATGCTAAAGGCTATTTTTCTAATCATAAGAGTATACAAGTTTCTTTATATTTTTCAGCATTACAGACAATCTTTTTATGTATCCCAGGCTGGGAACCGTCCACATAAGCAACTGTATAAGAATCAAACTTCAATGTGGAATTTTGTTTTTAATGTACAAGAAATACACCAATAAATTTACTTACTTTTGTGAAAGATACTATCTGAATTTTATTTAAATAAAATGTTTTTTGCTTGTTTTTTTTCCCCACTGAGAGTTTTAAACAGACGATGCTTCAGAAACTTCAAATGTTGTAGAATTGCAATAGTACTGGGAAAGTAACAAAACCAGTATAGAATTGAGTAAAAGAAAACTACAGATTGTAGATTAATGTCTAATGAATTAAATATAAAATTCAACTTATTTTGATCTTAGTATGTCTAACTGCTATCGACGAGTATATTCGAAACAAAAACTGGCTGTTTTTAAACGAGTTTCTGACGGAATTTTTTTCAGTTTCGACTGCCCTTTCATTTACGGAACAATTGACATTCATGTGCCAAATGTAAGTGTATAACACATACACCACCTTCCATTCAGTAAGAAGTTTGAAACAAATATTGGTTCAAGAGGGGAACTGGTGTTAAAGTTCTAAAACCTTTTTTAATGATTAAAATACGTTTAATTATGCACAATACAGTAGAACTAGCTTATAAAACAGCGCGAAGGGACCGCGATATTTACTCGTTGTAACTAAGTGCTAGTAATAAAAGACGGGTTCGTGAAAAAATCTTAAATATTCATACATACTTTCTGTATTTTTATTTATTTTGTATTTCAGTATAAAAGAAGTACTTAATTTGCTTTGAACTGTCTTATTGTCTCTTTCTTGTGTTTTTGTTCTTCAGAGCAGATTCGCGGACAGAAAAACATCATCAGTCGCACCCTTAGATTCGAAAAATGTTATAAAGTATTTCATACTGTTACGAATTTTCGGGGCAACCCGCTGTTCTGGGGTTTAATATAGTTCAAAATTCGTATTATGCGCTTCAAATAGTTAAATATCTAAGAATTTTGTTTTTAATGAACAAGAATTAATTCAGCATTATAAAAAAAGTAAGACTATTTTTTTTTTCGTTGAACTAAGCCAATGACCAGTAATGAATAAAGAACTTATTCGTGTTCAGTTAAAAGAAGGAAAAAAGATAACGTGATAGATCTCTATACTTCAGAAGTGACCAACAAAAAAACCAATGACATTCACCTTCCGTACGTTACACATATTTTCAGACACAAACATATTTTGAATAGTTACCGAGCAACCAAACATTTTGATTCTTTGACGACTAACTTTTCGATAGATGTGGGTATTACGTGTATAAGGTGGGGGGGGGGGGGAAGTGGACTTAGGTCAGATGTTCGTCAGGCTTATTTGTCTTTGGATTGCGTGACTGCGCCATATCACTTTTCTATTTCATAATGGTTGCAAAATGATGCTCATAAATCGATCCATAGCAAAGTAATTGTTACTCATGATGCAACCTAGAATGGACTGGTTGTTATCAAGAGTTTGTGGATCTCGCTAAAGAACCTGTTTCATGTGGTTCAAGTTCGTCATAAAACAAATAAAAAATTATATTACCGACCAACAGGTATGCATGACGGTATATAATGTTTTATTTCTCAAATATTATCATTTGCAAGACTTTTCGTGGCAGCCTGACACCTAAAGACATTTTATTCCACAATCAACACTAACATTACTTCTTAAAAATGAAAACGCCAATATTAAAAAATGGCTCCAATGTAAAATGTAACCAAGCAGTTGTCTAAAGGTAGCTTCGATGTTAAGAACCTTCAATGAACGTGCACGTTAAATTTGGATGGCTGAAAATCTTCCCTGTAGCTTCAAGCAGTTTCTCGAGGGGGGAGGGGGGGCACTAATATTCAGGATTTCTTCCATTATCTGACAAGTATCAAAATTATGGAGAGATCTTTACGAAAATTTATAATGGTGATCTATAGACTAAGCAACACTAATAATTCCAGCAGTCCACACAAATAAACTTTTGAAATTATCAAGCGGAGGGCTTGATGAAAGATGGTGGGTATGTGAATATTATTTTACTTTGGCTTTTTATCTAGACTTTAAAAAAAGTTACTACTGTTTAAACTTTGTAATTCTTATTTATATGCATAAAAAAATTGCTTTCTCCAGACTGTTCCAAACTTGCAATGCGAATCCTGTTCAAATAAAATGCCTGAACTGTTCTTATAATTTATATCACTTCAAGGTGACAAAAAGGATTTTGATTTTACTGACATAATATACCTTAAGAAGAATGGTTTTAACCTTCCATTTGGCGCTTACCTTCAGAAGCGGAAATCGAAGTTACAAGTCTTGCTAAACAAATACTATTAGTCTAATTTAGAAATACCACCACACGTTAAAATTGCCAAAACGTTACAACAGCAAAAATTTACTTGTATAAAAATGCAAGGATGAGATGATAAAAGAAGATAGCCAAACAAAGTCTTTCGGTGTCTAACAAAGTCTTTCAGTGTGCAGCGCGAATTCAAAGGTGACCGAAATTCATTGAGGAAGAGCCGATTCGAAACAACTTTCTATTTTTATTACATCTATTGGTGCTTTTTTATACGTTTTCTTTAACTTATATTTCTGTTTTATCGCAAACAAAAACTTGCCATAATACTTTATACAAATTAGTTATGTTAGATTTATATTGTTGTGCCCTCGTTAACGAAGGCTCAAATAGCAGCTGGGTTTATGGCGGGGAAGTCTTGATTATGTGCAGGGGCGGCCCGATGCGGTAAGCAAGGTAAGCATCGCATCGGGGCGCCATTTCGAACTCATAAACTTAGAAAAACTTGTTCTGGAGCATAGAAAGGGGTGCCTTTATTACGTTTGCTGAAGGGCGAATGTAATCTGATCCAATCATATAGTTTCTTACATAAAATGCTTTTCTTTTTTTAAATCACAGTATCCAATTTTGAAGTATAAACTGAGGTAAAGTAAATAAAAAACTTTGTAAAAAACACACATAAGATGTTATAGGTAAGAAGATACGTACGTTTCGGCCTTCCTCAGTCGTTTAACACCAGTATTTTGAGTGTTTTTTCCGTTATAAACTGGGATATTTTGAAGTATAAACAATTTTGAAGCACAAACTTTAAATAAACTATAAAAGCCCATTAAAAATAATCAAACAGAATGTTTAGGGATGAAATAACTCACTAGGGTTCCTGACATTACAGTTAAAACGCGATTTAAGAAGTCACCATGCTACCAAAGCTTAATTTTGGTAGAAGGGGAATATTAAGATTTCAACAATATCACATTTCAACAGACATGATGTAGGAAATACAACTAGAGTAAGTTGTATTTCCGTGGACTGTTTGTAAATTTTTTCTCTCTGGAAACGATAATTAACATTTAACTGATTTCTGGTAAGTGGAACAAAGTTCCTCAATAATCATCTTCACGGGGAAAAAAATATTTACTTGAATAAAATTTTGTTGATTCAACGAAAAGTTGTGGGCGAATTCAACCGAATAATTTTGATGGTTTGGACGAAATTTTTCTGAAAGTAACATAACATTTCGTTGAATTAACAAAAATGTTGTTGATTTAACAAAATTATTCAGTTGAACTAGCACCATTTTTTAAATCAACGAAACATATTTTTCAGTGCAACTTTATATACAATCAACTTCATCTTGAACTACAAAGTAAAAAAAAAAAAGAGAGAGAGAGAGAGAGACAACTTACCTTCAGCGACAAAAGTCAAATTCTTTCAAGATTATTTTGTGATTTTTTTTTTCAGCTGTTCACCTTCATTCGTGCTTCAGAATTCTACAAATAAAAAATATACAAAATTTTACTTTCTGATCATTTATGACTGCAAATATTTACTAGAGAAATACAAAAATAAAAAGTTGCTCTTTTTCTAATACTGTCCCATCTAAAATAAATATCATAGTAGATGAATTTCCACCAACTGTTGTAGCAGCAGTTGGGTTTTTATAAAAAAATAGTTAATTTCCCCCCTCAATAACTGATTTACATATTACCTCAAATTTTACTGGAATCAGCGGAGGGCAAGGAAAATTCGCCCGATTCGACCTTAAACTGTCGTTTAGAGCAAGCTAACATTTTTTTTTTAGGGAGCCAGCCACCTTACCACCGAAAATAACTGCGACCTTGGCCTCTAAAATTAACCTGCAACTTTGCCGTTGAATAAGCAACGCTTGGCAACCACTCTGTTCCATGCAGGTGAAATGGGCGAAATCCAATTGCAGCAAGAAAAAAGCCAACCCAGAGACAGCGAGGGGACCGCTGTCAAGATGCAAGAGAATTTTTGGGAATTGCTCAACAATTTTTTCGGGGAAAAGATCTTTAAAACTAGGAATGCGCCCAGTCTTTATCTTGACTCGAACACCGAGTGAATCTTTGAAAGTCAGTGGTTGTAGAGAGGACAACAAAGAGAAGAGGATTTTCTTTTAAACTAACAAGAAAGATAAATCACGCAGAATGCATCGATTATAAAACATTTTCCAACGCGTCGTTGATAAAGTAAACAGCAATGACATAGAAGTAAGGCAAAGCATGTACAAGGCAGCAGTTAATGGACCGACAGACAAATTGAACCCATGAACACTCGACAACATAGTTAAAATTTTATTATCTTAGTAGAAATTTTCGCTTATTTCAAAATCTCCACCGATTTATCAGTTAGTTCATGGAATTTCTTCAGGATGTCCCAAACAAATGGTAACAAGCTTTAATTTTTTATCCATTACACATAAAAAAAAATATAAATTGAAAATATGTTCAAAATAAGGCAAAAAAAAAAAAAATTCCCCATTAGTACAATGGGAGCATTTCACAAAAATATTCGAGTGAAAGTCAATTCTCCTTTATCAGTTTCATATACAGTGTTGTTCCTCATAAAAATTGGATAATGTAGTATGTAATAACAACTTCTCATATTTCTTTGAGATTTATTTGCTGAAAATATTACAAATTTTTTACAAAATTAACATAAGAAAATTTTCTCTCTCTTGAATACTTTTTTGAGTGGGTGTACAGAGTTTGAGAATTCTCTTAAGATCACCCTTATTAGATGTGAAGATAAATACCTTCTGATTTAAACCACTTTTCAATTGCTCAAAGAAAAAATCACGTCGGATGATCGCGTTTCAAGGTTGTACAGAAATTACGATAGAAATATATATATATATATATTTTTTTTTTCACCCGAGCAATAAACATTTACACTTAAAGTCATGTACATAAGCCCTGACCATCTTGGTTTAGAAATATCTCTGAGACGTTTTACGTCTGAAAGTCTGTGCATCACCTCATTACTGTATTTGGACACATTTTACTAATTGGGTTTTTTTTTTTTTTTGTACGATGGTCGAATACAAATTGAAAAGGGTCACTTTTCGAAAATTAACGAGAGGATTTTTTTCTTAACAAAGTCTTCTCTTTTTTTCCTTATTTTGAACATTTTTTCAATTTACAGTGCTAACTTTAATAGATAAAGCATTAAAACTGGCTTAGAGCAAGTTTTGGCGTTATTTTGAGCATGACCTCCAAAAAGCTGTATCACTATTAATTCAATTTTATTTATTTATTTGGAAAAACACGATAAAGAGGAATCTTGCCAAACGCACCGATCATAAAACACTTTCCAACATTATTATCTTTTTTGATGCCAAATTTAATGATTTATCGACGTGTGGCGATCCGCTGTCAAACTTGGCGATATTTTGAACATTACCCCAGAAAAGCTGTATCACTTTTAATTCTATTTGCGACATCTTGTAAAAGAATTTAAAATAATATATCCATCCTTTAAGTGAAAAGTGAGCTCCTATATACTTATCATATCGTGCTTAAAATGGATGAGTGTCTCTAAACTGCCACAGATCGTCCTATTTTCAGTGCTCCCGTAAAAGACCTAAAAGTACTACATACATTAAAGTAATTAAAAAACTTTGTAAAAAACACACATAAGGAGTAATAGGTAAGAGGTTTCCTCTTACCTATTACTTCTTATGTGTGTTTTTTACAAAGTTTTTTAATTACTTTATCGTTTAACACCAGTATTTTGAGTAATTTTTCAGTTGTTTTGTTTATTTGGACTATTTCCTCTTACCTATTACTTCTTATGTGTGTTTTTTACAAAGTTTTTTAATTACTTTATCGTTTAACACCAGTATTTTGAGTGATTTTTCAACTACATACATTGTTTTCGATGGAGAAAAACGTCTATCGCAATTTGTTTTGTCAGTTATAAACTACTGTCTCTAAAATACACTTTTAAAAATGACATCCCATAGAGCGTGATGTCATAGAATTGTCATTTTGGGTGTTTAAAGAACCCTTTTGAGAAGCAAAATCGGTCGAAGAAAGAGAGTCTTCTCCTTCGAGTCTTTCTAATAATGAGAGGGAACTGGTTAGTAACGGGTTCAAGAATTGAAAGTTAAAAGGTTAAAAAAAAAAGAAGAACCCATCTCTGGCAGGATCACTGAAAGCAAGCCACTGAAAGCAAGCAGGGAAAAGAGATGAAATTAAATTAAATTCACGGGAACCTCTTTAGTGCTTAATCATTTTACATCATGATTCGAAATTTTGGGCTTGCGTTTAATGAAATTCACCCCCTGTCGCCAGTGGAGTTTGATTTAACGGAACTACAAAGAACGCATCATGCACACAGAAATAAACAAAATAGAGGAATGGCGGCGAAGGAAAATGTATGAGGGGGTATTTACCTAAATTCCCCCCAAATTAAATGCTTTGTTCAATTTGCTTCAAGAGCAGATGCAAGCCTTGATGATTGTGTTTAACCCTTTGAAGCGCAACAATTCCCCAGTGCCGAAAAAGTGCAGCCGTTGCCATGCCGCACAGCCAGCTGTGTCAAAAATATTTTCCAGCTCCGTGGCAGGCGATGGGCGATTCGATCGACCGCCATCTTGCTGGTAGTGAAATCGTGCGATGGCAACGGCTGCACTTTTTCGACACTGGGCAGTCGTATCGACTGCCCAGTGTCCCCTCCCCAGTGCCCCAGAAGTCCTCCTTAAGTATTTAATTAAAATCAATTTTTTTCTTCGTGAATCAAAACAGCCAATATGGCAGAGTTGTGTCCTCACAGCGAGGACACAACTCGGTTAATCAATTAAGAGGAAAGGGTTAATCAATTAAGAGTTTCTCCAACGCCTTCTAGATATAGAAAGCCTTACAACACTCCTACGTCACCAAGCTTTGACGTCATCATTAGGCCTACATCCATAAGCGTAAAGTTTTCAAAATTTTTGGGGGGGCCGGGCCCCACAACCACATATATTCGCGTCAGTGGCAGAGCCAAAGGGGGGATAGGGGGGTCATAACCACCCCCCATGAGGAATTTTTTGCCATACAAAATGTATATTCTCCACTTCCTTCTCATACACCCGTATACATATATGTGAGTTGCAAAAGTCGTAACCCCCCCCCCCATGAAAAATTTCTGGCTATGCCACTGATTCACTTAGATAAAAACTTACTCATAGCTACCAACTACTACGGAATAGAATTAACCACTTTTTCTACATGATTTTCCGGCTTAAAATATAGCAAAATTTTTGTGCTGTGCGCACGAGCTTGTTACTATTTTGGAAAAAATAATTATAAAATATATTGTTTACAAAAAGTGGCTAGTTATATTCCGTAGTAGTTGGCAGCTATGACTTACTATGTATAAGTGTAAATTATTGGAGGCGCTCGAGCTCTATGGGTCCATAGAATTCTAAACCTAAGGTAAGTATCCATGTTATATCTTCCTACCATGTTATAAGTTAAAAATAGAAGCAAAATAAAAAATCCAAAGGAGGAAAAAAAAAAAATTATTTTCGATGAGATGGTGCATTTTAGACCCATCTGAACTTTTCTTCATTTCATACTTTACATTGCATAGTCTGATTTTAATGAACCAGAGCCTGGCGAGGGCAGCTTATAGTAACATTGTGTGTTACGTGGCGTCACAATGAATACTCAATCATGATTGAAATCAAAAGAAGAAAATTTTTAAAAGTACAAGTAAAGGTTTTTTTAAACATTTGTAAATGGCGTGAATACGATTTTTTTTGTTTGTATAAATTAGTTTTCTATATTGAGTGATAAATTATTGGGTGGGCTCAGCCCCTATTCACAATTTATTGGGGGGCCTCGAGCCCCACGGGCCCATATAACTCTACGCCTATGCCTACATCCAAAAGTTTTATTTTCGCAAAATAAAACTATTAAACATTTCTGGTGAATTGACCCATGAATAGCAATGTTTTAATAATTTGAGATAAAAAATATAACTTTACGACAAATGGCAGTTATTAACCATGACTCATTAGATAACATGATAAGGAAATATATCATAATGAATAATTTTGTATGAAAAGGGTATTTTAATTTTCATGTTTAATTTAAGATATTTTCTAATATTTGTAGCATTCACCAGAAATTTTAGATGGTTTTACTTAGTGCAAATAATACTGTGATGACGTCACTTTCGTAGGTCTAGTGATGACGTCAAAGCTCGGTGACGTGGGAGTTGTAAGGCTTTCTATATCTAGGGGGTGTTAGTTTCTCTAACTCGAATAAAACCTTGCAGGAATTATTGGTTTTATTTTTTACAGCTATTTTTACTTTCCGAACATGTACCATGTAAGGAAAGTATTGTAATCATGAAAAAATTCGACTTCGAGATTTTGGTGTTTTTACACGTTTTGAGGGCTTCTGAATCCATTTATGCTATTTTTACGAGATGTATGTATGTATGTGTGTGTGTGTGTGTGTGTGTGTGTATGTGTGTTTGTGTGTATGTGAGTGAACACGATAGCTCCTGAACGGAGCATTCGATTGAGCTCAAATTGGATATATATGTCATAAACCACCGTCGCAAGACCGGTATTGATTTTGGTGTGTATAGGACTTATAGTTTTTCTACAGGGCTACGACAAAGATTTCTTTTACATTATGGCCTATGGGGGGAATTTCTTGAAAGTGCGCTAGCGTTTAAACGATACATTCGATTGAGCTCAAATTCGGTATACATGTTATAAACCACCATCCTAAGACCGGTATTGATTTTGGTGTGTATAGGACATATAGTTCTCCTAAAGGGCTACGACTCCTAAAGGGCTCCTAACTTTCTTTTATGTTATGGCATATGGGGAGAAATTCTTGAAAGTGCGCAAACGTTTAAACGGTGCATTCGATTGAGTTTCAATTTGGTATATATGTTTGAATGATTCATCGATTAAAATTTATTTAAGTGCTTGGTAATGATCTTAATCGTAAGTGTTCGGAAAGTCGAGTGGAGTCACTCCAGATTTTTTGAAAAGTGCGAACTTCTTCCAATTATTTTTCAAAATACTAGTCGCTGGGTCCCCTATCGCAAGGTTTAGTAGTCACCATGGTTACCTCGCTCCTCCTACATGGAACAGGGGTGATAGAATGCTTTGCTTCATCAAAAGTCTGGAGGGCGCACGCAACACCCTTCGAAATCGATACAAGCAAAATTCGTGAGTTCATAACGGGCTGGTCGTTACACTCAAGCGGTTAGTTTATACGCCTGCATATACATTAATTCTCTCTATATGTTCCTTTTTATTCGAAAAAATGTGCTATGCGCCAGGCACGTCTGATTTTAAGCATTCTATTATTATGTTAAAGATGAATTTTCTTGAAACTTAAACGTTAGAAGATACAATTTATTAAGGTTGAAATATACAATTAAAAAAAAAGAAAGGAAAGAAATATTTTAAGATCCATTAGGGCTATAGCAGGGGCGTAGCCAGGGGGGGGGATATCGGGATATATCCCCCCCCCGAAATTTTTGGATTAGTGATGAAACTCCGTCTATTTGTACACATATAAGTTCATATCCCCCCTCCGAAAATTTTTCCAGGCGCATATCCCCCCCCCCCGAAAAATTTTCCTGGCTACGCGCCTGGGCTATAGTATTATTATTCGCGATGCTACGTGTTAAATACTTCTTAGGAAGGCTAAAAATAATCAACGCGTCAAAATAAACAAATTATAGATTTTTTGCATCTTTAATCCAACTAGGCCGATCCCTGCTCACTGACTCTGTAAAAATTCCGTTTGAACCACTCGAAGATATAAAACTTTTACTGTGATTAATATAAAACCGATTAAAAAGTTATTGTCTAAAAACGTAATAAAATCTACACCGTTTGAAGTTTTCCATAAAAATATAGAAAGCAATCTGCGCTACTTTAAAAATCTGAAAATCCACTCTTTCCCAAATTTTTAAGCGATTTTTCGTTACCGTAGCACCAAGATTCTAGTCCATCTAGCGCATAAACTAATGAATGTATTCCTTTAATTTTCGATGTTAAAATAAAAGAATGCATAAAATAAAAGAATATGTTCGTTTAGTTGCTATTTATACTACGATTTTTTCCAACATTGGTGCAAACTTACCCATTTAGATGCAAAATAGGTTTACGGTATTTTCAGGTCCGTTTATTTCCGAGAATAAAAAATAATAATAAATCATTTGCGTAACAAAATTCTGTCGCAATTGGCATTGACGTCACATCGAGGTCAGGGCTATTAAAAGAAAAATTGCGATTCGAATTTGTTTAAGGGGTTAGGTACCTTTGAGTATTGAAAATCTCCACGAAAATTGACCATAACTGCACTTGCCATAGCTCTACAAGTAACAATTCTGTAAACTTCCAATTTTTACCAGTTATTTAGAAAGCTTTTATGAACCTTTTAAAGCTCTTGGAATAGTTCTACATATTAAATTAAATTTTGTATAACCAAAAATATTCGAGCTTATTTTTCTCTTATTTACAGTTTTGCGCGCAGCATTTCATAAAATATATGTATCTCAGTAACTTAAAAAAAGTTGTAGACATAGAAAAATAGTTTATTATTAAAATTACGAAAAATAATTTTGCTGGGATTCTTTTTCCTCTAAAAAAAAAGAATAATTGCAATTTTTATAACTATCATTTGCATAATTATGCAAATAAATGCAAAAATTATAACGTTACATGCATCCCAACAAAATTCTTTTTCGTCATTTTAATTTAAGGATATTTTTCTTCATGTATTGAAATTTTTAAGTTTTTGTGCTAAATATATTTTATGAAATGCTGCGCGCAAGACTGTAAATAAGCAAAAAATGAGCTCGAATACTTTTAATTATACAAAATTTAATTTAATATGTAGAACTATTCCTAGAGCTGTAAAAGGTTCATAAAAGCTTTCTAAATAACTGGTAAAAAATGCAAGTTTACTGTATTGTTACTTGTAGAGCTATTGCAAATGCAGTTATGGTCAATTTTCGTGGAGATTTTCAACGCCCAAAAGTACCTGACCCCTTAAAATAGTTTTTCCAGCTTACATAATTTAATTTTTTTTTCACAAGTAAAATGATTTCCTCCGCATGTAGTATTGATATAAAAGGAGCTGTTTTCACAACACGAAATTGTTCGAATGCGAAAAGTTTCCGCACGTTTCCAGGCGAGCATGGAATTTGATTTCGGAGCACAATAAAAATTGAATATGAAGTTATTTATTTTAAGTGTACAAAGATTAAATATATTGAGTGCAAACTTATTTTTGTCAAATGGTTTTTGTAGCGCCCGTTGTAATTATCTCCACAACGAGCTTTACCTTCTAGTTTATTTATATGTACACCCTCCAAAAAAAGTAATCGAGTAAGAGATAAATTTCCTACGTAGGTTTCGTATATTAAAAATTATTTATCATAGAATATGAATTAGGCTATGTATAAATATGACTTTCCATACTTCTGTTTATTTTTGCGTTTTTCAAAAACTCAATTATCATTCGCAAATTTAAAATTATAAATGTATCGCTTAACTCGAATACTTTTTTGGAAGGTGTAAATAAGAATTTTCTCCCATTATTTAGTTAGGTCAAAACTAAAGCTGTGCAGTTAAAAACTCTTTTTTTTTAATTATGTTAAATCTAATTAATGTCATTTTTAAAAATAAATTCAATATCAGGGTCAGGGTTGACCAATAATAAGTTATTGCGTGTTGTTTATAAATTTCATTGTTCTGTGGGCGATCAAGGACATCTATTGAGCAAAAAAGGACTTTCCAACTCCACCTAAAATGTTAGTTTTCTGGGTAGAGAAATTGCTGGCTCAGAACTTAAAATGAATTTTTCCAGCGTATAAGTGAAAAGAAAAAATTCAATGAGCATTTTTAGTTTGATTCTTTTAACCCTTTGAGGTGCAACCCTTTCCCAATGCTGAAAAAAGGGCAGCCGTAAGCACAGCCAGCTGTCGTCAAAAAGGGGTCTCTAGATCTGTGGCACGCGATGAACGTTTCGATCGTCCGCCATCTTGCTGGTAGTTAAGTCGAGCGATGGCAACGGCTGCCCTTTTTTCAGCATTGGGCAATCTATCCATGCATGTTCTCGCATTCTTCCATTTTTCAGAAGATGCCAGTGCTGTTAAAACGAATCGTGACCATTTTTTTACGGGAAATGACGTGAAGTAAAGGTACCGGGAAGTAAAGGATTCTCGTGGAGCTATGTCGCCCGCAATTATTTTTATAGAAATCAAATCTATTCTTCGTGACTGGCAACTGATAAAACGTCAGAGTTTGGTGTTCCAAGAGTGGGATCACTGCGCGTTAAAGGGTTAACACTGAACAAACAGTAAATGAGTTAGTTATGTAAAGCCCTTCGGTTGGTGAAACAGTTAAAATAGTTAAAACAACGGCACATGGTTGAAAAACTCAAATTCGTTATTTTGCTCGTACGGCCGTAAATTTTGTCTTTGTAGAGGGGGGAAACAACAGCGGAAGAAGTATGAAATCTGCCCTTTGGCGTCTTCCCAACCTATCTATCTGCAAGTTGGGAAAAGCTTTCGATTTCGAAACTCTATGCCCTATATTTAGTCGAAGAGAGAGCAAATGGGTTTCTTCATATTTTCCCATGTCTGCATGGCCTGCTTTCTGAATTATTTTTGGGCGAAAACACTTACTTCACCCTGCAATAATAACACCCTCAGCGGACGACAGACATCGACTCCCTCGAGAGATAACAACCGTGACAACAGCAAGTTAGATGATTTTTTTGCTTTCCGCATGCATAACGTTGTATAAGGTGTAGAGTAAGGTGACCAGATTTTTGAGCAAAGAATTGGACACAGATCAGCGTAGTGTCTCCAATTTTGAAACAAAAACCGGGAACATTTTGTAAATTTAATCCATTTCTCAAATGAGTTTTTTCTATTCGGGGCCGTACCCAGAAAAAAATTGCGGGCCGGGGGGGGGGGGGCAAAAATTACCGGACCCCCTTGGTCCACCCACACCCTGGGTACGGCCTAGTTTCTATTAATTCAACTAAAGCATTGTTAATATTCATAAAAAGAAGGAAACAGTATATATATATATATTTTTTTTTTTAATTTAGGAAGAAATAACTATTATAACTAAAATTTTGTCCGATCTTTATACAGTAGTGCATTGCACAAGTATTATACGGTGCTAAGTAATCTGTACTAAGCAGGGGCGTAGCCACGGGGGGGTTAGGGTGGTCATACCCCCCCCCCCCCCAATGAGGAATTTTTTTGCCATAAAAAATGTATATTCTTCACTACATTATCACACCCACGTATACATATATATGAGTTGTAGTAGTCGTAACCCCCCCCCATGAAAAATTTCTGGCTACGCCCCTGGTACTAAGTAAACACTCAGTTATTTCCACTAATTTTTTTAAACGGTTGAAAATGAAACTGGATCAGAAATAAAATGTAAAATATTTTGAACTCATTCTCTCTTACTATATAAGTAACTTATTATCGACCACGACTGTCATGGGCTTACCTCCATTGAATGGACAGTTTATTTACAGGGTCACCCAAAAGATTGTCAGTGTTAATCCATTAACGCCCAACGATCTATTTTTAGACGGCCGCAAAATTAGTAAGTGGCAAAAATATTTAATCATTGATTTATTTTCCTACTTCAACTTCTCGAAAAATAAATGTGATTTTCACAAAATGCTGAGCGATATCAAAGTAAAATGAGGCTCTTTCATTGTCTCATTCATATTTTAGAAAAAGAATTGTATTATTCATACCTAAGGTGACCATACGTCCCGTTTTGAACGGGACAGTCCCATTTTTAGGTGGCTTGTCCGTTGTCCCCAAGCACAGCTTCGGAACACCATAATGTCCCGTTTATAGAAAATGTCCCCTTGAATGTCCCGTTTTTAGAATGAGAGCAACCCACGGTAACGATTTCGATGAAGGCCGCTAAAAATCTAAAATCATCCAACGGCAGTGCCTGTGTTTAAAAAAAAAAAAAAAAAAAAAAAAAACTGATAAAAACTGATCTCCCTCCCCTCTCGAGACACAAAGAAAACGGCGGGGGATGCATTGTTTTTGTGTTTGTTCTTTTAATGTTCTTTTTTGTCAAGTATTTCAATTTATTTCTTTTTTTCAAAGTCATGTTCCTCTTTTGCTTATTCCTCCCCCTCCCCCTATCTCCACTTTATTTTCCCTTTCCACTCTGGTTTCCTAAGATTTTTTTTTTTTTCCCTTCCGAAAGACAACTTCCTTTTTCTGTGTGTCCTTTTGTTTACATTTCTCACTTTCCTAACTTCCTGCTTTGTGTCGGATGGTGTTTTTAAAGTCGAAAAAGGGCCTACCCCTTGTACCACCCGAAACGTACGTCTTGCACTTTTTTTATAGTATATGTGTACTTTAGCAATTTTTTTTTTCATCTATTTTGATATTAACATTAACACAAGCTTTTCTGCGCGTTTTCTTAACAACTAAAAGATACCCAGACCTGTAAATTCAGTCCCCCTACACTATTACCTTAAAAACAGTAGATGTCCCGTTTTGAGGAAGAAAATAAATGCACTATTCCCCCCCCCCAAAAAAAAAGTAGTAGATGTCCCGTTTTAAAGGAAAAAATAAATGGACACGTTATTCATACCACACCCAAATGTCGGAAATTTATTAATCGCCTCAGGCATCAACAGAAATTGGAGAACGTCATAAATTGGAGAAAAGTTGGGCGTTAATGGGTTAATATTTATGAACATCTTCAGTTTATTAAAAGTCATGGTTAATCATTGTTAGGGCCAGGCCCAAAATCTCGCAAAAAGTCGCCACGTTTGGCGACACGTCTCCAAATTAGGCGACAAAAATAAGTTTCGAAAATTGACTCCAGCTTGATGATATTCACTTTAATTTTTAGGTTTGTTATATTTGGCGTGAAATCGACAAAATCTAATATGATCCTATGGGAATTTCGAAGACATAAATCGCACTCGAATTCACAGAAACAAAATGCAAGTTGGGATGTATAACTCGTAGAACATCCGTTTCAGGTTAAATTTAACTTTAGAAGCATAGGCGTAGAGTTATATGGGCCCGTGGGGCTCGAGCCCCCCCAATAAATTGTGAATAGGGGCTGAGCCCACCCAATAATTTATCACTCAATACAGAAAACTAATTTATACTTACATAAAAAAAGTATTCTCGCCATTTACAAATGTTTTAAAAAAAACCTTTACTTGTACTTTTAAAAATTTTCTTCTTTTGATTTCAATCATGATTTAGTATTTATTGTGACGCCCTGTAACACAAAATGTTACTATAAGCTGCCCTCGCCAGGCTCTTGTTAATTAAAATCAGTTTATGCAATGTAAAGTATGAAATGAAGAAAAGTTCAGATGTGATTAAAATGCACTATCTCATCGAATATGCTTTTTTTTCCTCCTTTGGATTTTTTACTTTGCTTCTATTTTTAACTTATAACATGGTAGGAAGATACTAACATGGATACTTACCTCACATTGGTATAGAATTCTATGGGCCCATAGAGATCGAGCGCCTCCAATAATTTACACTTATATATAGTATATAGTAAGTCATAGCTGCCAACTACTACGGAATATAATTAACCACTTTTTGTAAACAGTCTATTTTTTAATTATTTTTTTCAAAATAGTAACCAGCTCGCGCGCGCATCACAAAAATTTTGCTATATTTTAAGCCGAAAAATCATGTAGAAAAAGTGGTTAATTATATTCCGTAGTAGTTGGCAACTATGAGTAAGTTATATGTACGTGAATCAGTGGCGTAGCCATAAATGTTTCATGGAGGGGGGTTATGACTTCTGAAACTCACATATATGTATACGGGTGTATGATAAGGGAGTGAAGAATATACATTTTGTATGGCAAAAAATTCCTTATGGGGGGTTATGACCCCCAACCCCCTCCCCCCTTTGGCTACGCCACTGACGTGAATATAAGTGGTTGAGGGGCCCGGCCCCCCCCCAATAATTTTGAAAACTTTACGCTTATGTTTAGAAGGGCAGATACTTCTGAAAATTCGCAACATTGTTTTTTTTCCCAAAGAGCTACACGTCTCCTGCAGCACAGTCCCCAGTTAGTAAGCCCCCTTATCGAAGTTCATTCATTGAATAACAACTGAAAATTTACACATCATATTTTTTGTGCAAAGTACTCGGGGGGGAAAAAAATCCTCCTAGCACCAGCTTTATTCACACTCACCTCGGGGTTTGTATACTGGTTAGATCTTAAAACACTTCATTCGATTCCATCGCATTTGGGCATCACTTAGTAAATTATATTAATGCGTTTGCTCCTTTCGTTAAGACACGACAGCTGAGACACTCTTTCTGTGTTCACCATTCATTCTACAGCGAGTACACTGTTCTCATAAGCGAAGAAGTTTACTGAGGGAGGGGGGGGGGATGTAAATGAATTCTAAAACAAGATTGTAAAACCGTTAGTGTTTTTACACCATGATTTTACCAATCTTAAAAAAGATAGAGGAGCTTATTTTTTTCATTTTCTATATATACAGATAAAAATATACTCTAAAAAGAATAGAGAATTATTTTATTTTCACAAACTTTGTTTTATTACTGCAGTTTGTAGAATTTATTCATTTATTTTGTTTATTGATACAGTTTCTCGGTAGATAATTTCAGGCCGGATAGACCGGATTTATCCCTCATTTTGGCTGCTTGAGGCTTAATCTTGGCCAGATTTATCCCGCATTTTGGCTGCATGCATTTGGTTGGATAGACCGTATGAAGTATGTGTCAGATATCCGTTGCATCACTATTCCATACCGTATGCATATTTTTGAGCAACTATTACTTTTGTCATCGTTTAAATACAAAATGCTGTCTCTCATTTCTGAATTTCTTGTCTCTCAGATCGGATGATTTCTCGTGGAGTTATGACAAAAACAACACCCGTTGCACATAAGCGTAAAGTTTTCAAAATTATTGGGGGGGGGCGGGCCCCACAACCACATATATTCACGTCAGTGGAGTAGCCAAGGGGGGAGTTATACCCCCCATGAGGAATTTTTTGCCATACAAAATGTATATGCCTCACTCCCTTATCATACACCCGTACCGTATACATATATGTGAGTCGCAGAAGTCGTACCCCCCCCCTTCCCCTTAAAAAATTTCTGGATACGCCACTGATTTATGTACATATAACTTACTCTTAACTGCCAACTAGTACGGAATAGAATTAACCACTTTTTCTACATGATTTTTCGGCTTAAAATATAGCAAAATTTTTGTACTGCGCGCTCGAGCTGGTTACTATTTTGAAAAAAATAATTTTAAAATATACTGTTTACAAAAAGTGGTTAATTATATTCCGTAGTAGTTGGCAGCTATGACTTACTATGTGTAAGTGTAAATTATTGGAGGCGCTCGAGCTCTATGGGTCCATAGAATTCTACACCTATGTAAGGTAAGCATGCATGTTAGTATCTTTCTACCATGTTATAAGTTAAAAATAGAAGCAAAGAAAACGTTTTTTAAACGTTTGTAAATGGCGTGAAATACTTTTTTTTATGTTAGTATAAATTAGTTTTCTGTATTGAGTGGTAAATTATTGGGTGGGCTCAGCCCCTATTCACAATTTATTGGGGGGGCTCGAGCCCCACGGGCCCATATAACTCTACGCCTATGCCGTTGCATCAGTTTTGCACACCAGTGTAAATGAACTTTTCGTGCTAACTTTTTGTTAAATTGTGTTTCTTCACATAAGCTTAGAAATATCGAGCTGAATTGACTCCGACGGGTTTAAGTTATACTTCTTTTGTATTCGTTTACAAAAATACGTCAAAGACAATTTAGATCGATATTTTTAAGCGTTGGCACAAACTGTGAAGTGCGAAGCACTTCTTTTACTATAACAGTCGTCTAATTAAACCTTTTAACTTTAAAGGGCAGTGTAGAACAGAGAGCTCTGACATGTTCGCTCTAATTTCAAATTTAAAGGTTCGCGGTGAGCACACAAATATGAAGCCTCTGATCTTCAAGTCATCAAAACTGAGGCTGAAATCATACTTTTGAAGTACACATGTGTTACAAATGATTGGCACAAATCTCTTTTGTCAAGTTCCCTTTCAGCACAGAGGCCCAGTACGGGATGCGCGTAACAGGGGCTACTGCACAGAATTTTCGGAAACTCCCCAAATGGAGCCTCTTGTAAAGTTCGGTCTTCATGAAAGGCCAAAAAAAAAAGAGAGAGAGAAATCTATGAGTCATTGCACGAAATATTCACTCAGAGAGGGTGAAGTAAAATACTTCGAACAGAAACATTTCAGGTTGAACATTTCATCATAAAATCGCACCAGAAGAACTGTAACCTTTCTAGAGAGAAAACTGCATTGCTTTGGTTATGTACTGATCAGGTTAAGCTCTAAATCTTTCCAGGAGTAGGGTTTTTCATAGAAAAATTGCAGCTAATTTTTGACATTTTAATGTGAAATGTTGAATCGCCGAACAATGCAAATTAAAAGTAATTTAGTCGGGTACTACAAACTCAGATTCAGATCTACGTATAAAGAACTTCAATATCGTCCGCCGTCGGAAATGTGTCATGCAGGTATATTAGAATGAGTGCGCTTTACAGAAAGCTCATCAAAGGAAAAGGGACTTTTTGTCATAATCATTTCCATGAACGCATAGCAATGATTTCCTCATTATGAATAATCGCGAATTCTATTCGAATTGTGAAATGATTAATCGCTGTTCGGTTTGTGAAATGATTGATCGCGAATACTATTCGAATTGTGAAACGATTAATCGCTAAAACATTTCAAATATTCGATAGTCGATTAATCGATTATTGGTAAAAGCATTCGAATGGCACATCACTGGGTACCACGTAATTCTAGTTTTGTTTGAGGCATTTTCAATGTATATTGTTTAATACTGTTTTGGAACGAAAAATGTTTTTAAAAAAAAGGAAAGGTACAAGAAAGATAATCATACCGAACGAATAGATTATAAAATACTTTTCAAAAGGATGTTTTAGTGAAAAAGCTGGGCCACTTCGGGGCATTCAAAGACCTATGCCGGGAAACAATAACGGACACAGAAAGGGAATCCCTGCCACCGCATCTTTGCAACAGCGGAAGCGAACAGCCAATAAGAACTTAAGTACAATGGTACCTTGAATTAGGAGTATATTCGTTTCTCCACCCAGCTCGTCACTTAAAATATTCGTCTCAAATCAATTCTCTCCAAGACTCAAATAAATCATTTCAATTTTTATGTAAAGATGTATGCATCATTAAAACATATTTATAGGTTCGAATTAAATACTATATGCATGATATTAAAAAAAGGAAAATCCAAACATACATATTATTATTTTCGTGTGTGTTGTATTAACCCAGACAGCACATAAGCTTAAATCAAGTTTGACATTTCTTTGAATTTGGCGCACTAATGCAAGCTTGACAGTTCAACTCATTCTAAGCTGGCAGCAAGCTTGCAGGAGTCAAGTTGAATTGTCAAGTTTAAATATAGCTTGATTTAAGCTTGAAAATTGATACTCGCGTGATTTTTCCTTTTTAAAGGAGCGTTGATGGCGCCATCTGTGAAAGAGAATGGACATTAATTGTCTAGCGTCCTAATATTTGCTGAAAGTGAACTCATTCATTGAGCGCCTTTTATCTTTTTTGTCATTAAAAATTTAGCTGTTGTCGGTCTCTTAACACTCCCAGTTAATTAAGAGTACAAAATTTTAAAAAGAGCCTTGGATACACTAAAAGCTGGATCTTAGTCTCATGGGGAAAACTTATGTGAAATATTTTCTAAAAAACAAACAAACAAACAAACAAAAACAGCAATGGCAGTCAACCAACGAGATCCCATACGTGACTCATTTTCAACAGCCCAGATGGATAAAGTACCTCTATTCTGACCTTTCGCACAGATTTAAGTTTCGGAAGCAAATGAAAGTTTTACAACCGAAAAAAAGGAAAAGAAAAGAAAGTGAGATAAAAGTATGAAGAAGCATGACAATGGAAGAAAGAAAGGAGCGAAATATGTATTCTTTTTTTTTTTTTTTTTTTTTTTTTTGGAGTTATCCATCAAGGTGATTTACACTACACAGAGTTGTATGCTACTTTTGTATGAGATCAATGAACTCTGAAAAGAATTGCCAAGTAGGGGTGACGCAGATATACATACATGTAAGAAAAATTTCTAAAAACAATGTAAATTGCCCAAAATGACAGATATCATTAGAGATAGATAACGAGGTTCGTTAATTAACGAATATTTCGACATTTGATACCTATTTCTTGTTGTGTAATACTGGACCAGAATCTGGGACCACATGACTCTGATTTTTGATTATTTGAAATGTAAAATATTATTTCATGTTTATGTTTGTAATTATGTTCGTATTATTTTTTTTCTTAATCAAAATTTTCAGCGATTGTGCTTGATCCCGTGACCTAGCAGGCTCATCAGTGGCGTAACAATAAGATAGTAGGACTGGCAAGTTTCCCCGGGCCCCTTAACCGGAGGGGGCATGAACTCGGGTTCCCAGTCCAAGAAAGCTGCAAGCATATAATAACATTTATTATAACAAAATTTTGTAAAACTTTTAGTTTTGCATTCGTACAGTTTGAATTAACTAGTGAAGTACATTTACAAATTGAACTAAAGAGGTATCAAGATTTGAGGGTGCTCGTGAGAGAAAAAAAAAAAAAAATCTTCCAGTTTGAGAATTCGAAGTAATAGAGAAGCCCTCCATCCGATAAATTTGGCACGGGCATCAGCGATATAATTACTCTACTGAGGTTCATATTCTGACTTCTAGTAAGCTCTGTTTTCCTCTTTGCCTTTTTATAATAGGAATAAACCGCACTGGATCAAAACGCACAAGCTCGAAAAATGAAAACATTTCCAGTTCTATAATCACACATACGTTAAAAGAATATATACATACAAATAATTATATGTGTGTGTGAGATGCGTCTTCTTGTACACAACATTAAAAATGTCGAAATGAGTAGTTTGGAAATTGTAAGCGTTCAAAAGTGTCTTTTACTAAAATGCATACATGCTCAAAAATCTTGCAATACTTAATATATATTTTGTTTTCTAACAAACAAACAAAAAAAAAACTTTTTCGAATGTCTTCTACAAAACAATTTATTACATCCCCC
The DNA here is from genome assembly GCA_038373885.1 of Cheiracanthium punctorium. Taxonomy (NCBI): domain Eukaryota; kingdom Metazoa; phylum Arthropoda; class Arachnida; order Araneae; family Cheiracanthiidae; genus Cheiracanthium; species Cheiracanthium punctorium. The sequence continues at coordinate 69,611 of JAWZYV010014300.1, forward strand.
CCCTCCCAGTTTTCTTGTTATCGTGCGTTGTTTGCAGCGTTTTAGAATGTCTGAAAAGTCAGACTGAACATGCTGATTAATAACTCAAATTTAAAATTTAAGCACGTACTTACTTTTAGCACTATAAAAATTATTAAACTCCATTATTTTAGTCTCATTGATCACGAATTAGGGAATAAAATTATTCTTAAAACAAAGTCATATTTAGAATTACATTTTTATACTATAAAAGTAGTATATATAGTTTCCGACCAATTCTAATTTTTATATAAAGTTGGATTAAATTGAACGAGACTACAAAAGTTTTACGATATCTTTGGTACATTTTTTGAAAAGTTATTTCACCCCTGAAACAATTTTAAATTGGTGTTTAAAAACAACAATTGGGATCTAGGAAGATGAATATTTCAGTAAATAACTGATGCTACGGGAGAGTATTAGAAATGATACAGTGAACCAATATTTTACAAATAATTAACTCCTTTCTTAACTCCTTTTGGACACAATTAACTCCTTTTGGATAAAATCAAAACAGTAAAAATTCCGATAAACATGAAAAACATTTATCAATAAAATAAATTTCGAAGATGTTTGAAAATCCTTAAACCTTCTCGTGCGTACTATTAGTAATTGACAAAACGAGAGAAATGTCAAATTTTAAACAAATAATATGGTTACATTATAGTTTTTATTTTTTTAGCATATATATTAAATAACTATCCTTTATAGAAATTCTATTCTTTTAATTACAATATTTATTGCTTGGCTTAAACTTTACCGTATAAAATTCGATTTTCCTTTGCTTACCTTTATTTTAAATTTTAGAATGACGTTACTTGTCGAGTTTGCTTTTTGTGATAGTTGAATAGAATTTGATTGTCTTGAAATGGTGAGTTGTGTCACGTCTGCTGCCTAGTTTCGATGTCCTGAAAAGAAAAATATGAAATACTTTTATGAAAAACTAATTTTTAAATATTTACGAGAATAGTTATCAAGAATTAGGGAGGTTGTCAGTTATCGGGCATGCCTTACTTTTAATAAAATAAATTAAGAAGCTTTCTTAATTGAATACAACTTAGCAAAGAGAAATGCATATCGTAACTGTCGAATTACATTTATTTATTTATTTCAGAAATAATTTAAGAATTAAAATCATAGCAGACAAGTGGTGTTCAACAACCGGCAGAATACATATTTTAATGAATATCTAAGCTTTTTTTATTAAATGATCTGAATCTTAATTAAGAGCTATATTTTTTTTATTAATAATACATTTGCAGATGCCTGTCTGTTCTGGCCTTCCTCCAAAATGAGGTTAAAAATAAACCTCGATAAACGTAATCACGATCCTACAGATATTTAAATAATAGTTTTCAATTCAATATGATATTACTGTTATTTTCTTTAACAATGACAAATTTCCGATACTTATAAAAGGCAGAAAAATTTGGGGGAAACTAAACTTTTGCAAGTTGAAAAAAAAGGACATTCTATTGCACTGTTTTACCTTGTTAAGCGCAATATCGATTAAAGTTAGTTGTCACATCCAGAAGGACCACCTTTTTACGTCTGCCCGATGCTATCAAAGCAAGTACGGAACTGGCTATCAGGCCTCATACTCTTTAAGTAGGAGTGGAACCTAAACTGAAACTTTTTGATATAGTCAAGATGCCTTTGTTTTTATAAGGATATTGTTGCGCTAAAACTTTTTCGTAAGATTAATCTATTCTTTCGGGAACCTTATTCCTAAACTAAAACTTTTTACCCGCCGAGAATAAAGTATTCCTAAAGCTACTGGGTCTGAAAACAAGTGCGAGCGAACGATAAGCCACACCACCATTATACGATAAAATGCCGTAATCTCATGAAGTCATTCTGCGGGGAGAACCAAAATATTCCACACTTTGTCTATTTTTGCGTTCCTAATCTCACTCGGGATAAGAGGAAAAGCCAATGTGGAAAAAAAAAAAAAAAAAAAAAAAAAAACTTATTTTTAGTATGAATGATCCCATTCAGCAACATAAACAATAAAAGTAAAGCAAACAACAGCAATATACGCATCTTTTTTTGCCGTTATCACACTCGCGATTTAAAAAAGAACGTCATTTTTTGCTTTTTCAGTGTCGCATTCCAAATTTCGTTATTTTAATCTTTTTTTTTTAATGAATTTAAGAACAGACGTATCACATGCGCGCTCACAACCTTTAGCCTTCACGTTCTAATAACGTGAACACACACACACACACTTCTTGCCAAATCGTCTGTCCCCCCCCAACCAAAACGATGCAGAGTTATGTTCTGGTTGTCTCTCCTCGAAGCGACATCATTCCCTGATCCCGCATCAGACACGTGCACAATGTGTGGAAATTTTGGATGATGAGATCCAATTGTGGAGAACTGGCATCGGACGAAATGAGCGAAGTTTTAATGGGCAGAGTTCTGTTGCGAGTGACCTCATCATCCTTTTTTTTTTTTCTCGGGATGCTGCTGTGCTTGATTATATTCTTGTTGTCCTAAGGTAACGCAATGCTAACTCTCAGAAAGATAATAAGCAAGCAGCAGACAAATATTTATTTATTCATTCTTTTTTTTCCCCCCGCTTTCCTTACGTGGGTCGTAAAGCGCCTACATATAGTGGGCTTGTCCTAAGTGGTTATTGCGATTTCTATTGAGCAATGTAAAAATTTTAGTTTGTATCGAGATGGACTCCATTTTGTCAGGGACATAACAGTTATTTACGCAGCAATTAATGACGAATTCATGCACAGAGATACGTACACAGAAATGGGTAAACCCTGGGGGGGAGGGGTAATACAGTTTGCTCTACATCGAAAATTGGATGTTTTGGCACGAGTTTAGGTTTTTTGACAGGAGAGGACGTCAACACATGTATCGTTTAGAACTGCATGTGTCCTTCCTAAAGTTTCCAGCCACAAATTTTATCCTCATCAGAAGGAAACTGCTATCGACCGCCAAGGGTACTTACGGAACCACAGATTTAACGTGCACTCGTGCACATACGCCCAGTGCAGACAGTGGTTTTCAGTGGTGTGCCGAAATCGGTATGTTCTACTTGTTTTATCAGCAAATAATTAAGTATAAGGTCTTTGCAAGCTCCTGAGTACCGGCAGATACACGCACGCGACACATACAAGAACTCTGAGATACAATATATCGAGTGTTTTCATTTATACACGTTAATAACCAAGCTAATCCATAAAACGTCCAAAGTAGCTCGATCCCATACATAAAGCAGTTGAGATAGAGTCAAAATATTATTAAATTACTTCGGTGTAATCGTATTTAGTAGCTGAAGTACAAAGCATCGCAATACACAGCAACGGAGCAATTTATGAGACAAAATATTACTTTAAATGTTTTTATCATAAAGCAAAGGAATTATTAATTAACTATTGATACATATTCCAAGACAGCACATAAGCTTAAATCAAGATTGACATTTCTTTGAATTTGACGCATTAATGCAAGCTTGACAGTTCAACTCATTCTAAGCTGGCAGCAAGCTTGCAGGAGTCAAGTTGAATTGTCAAGTTTAAATACAGCATGATTTAAGCTTGAAAATTGATACTCGCGTGATTTTTCCTTTTTAAAGGAGCACTGATGGCGCCATCTGTGAAAGAGAATGGACATTAATTGTCTAGCGTCCTCAAATTTGCTGAAAGTTCGTAAAAGATGTGTTTTATTTTATATTACCAGTGCCATATTACCGGCAGGGCAAACGGGGCAACTGCCCAGGGCCTACAGATTTTAGGCCCAAAAATCTTACATCTTACACTTTTGTAATTTTAAAATAAAATTAGAAAGGATAAAAAAAATTCAGAAGTTAAATAATTTTTTTAATTATAAAGTATGAACAATGAAAATAATTCAAATTTACATTTGTATAAATTAATTTTAACTTATTTTTAATTCTTCGAAATGCTCTATATCAATATAGCATACTAATATGTAGGAAAATAACCACATTTGTAAAGAGAATTTTTAGCGTTAAAAAATAGCAAAATTTTTCAATTATTTGTTATTTTAAGAAATATTTACAAAAATGACTAAAGTGTTTGTATTCCATACATGTTAGCAACTGTGATATAGCATTTCGAAGTAACGTTTAACTATCTGTTTCTTTCATTTCAGATTACTTAACACAAAATTTGTGTTAAGTAAACCCATTCTATATTTCCAAATATGGAAATTCTTCAAAATAAAATACAATTATACTACGAAATTGATTTCAAAATCAGTCGTTTGTCTCGATTTTGGCCAGCAGTATTGTTTCATGAGTGTTGCGGTACTGAAAGTTTTAAAACGTGTTTTTTTATTTTATTTTAATTTATTTTGATGCATTATTTTAATTCTGATGCATCCCATGGAAAAATAAAAGAAACAAATAACACATCGCCTACTTATCAATTTGGCGAGAAAACAGCGTGGTTAGTCATAGCTGCACAAGGCTACGGTGGCGGAATGGATAGCGTGCTCGACTGCGAAGCCAAAGGGCCCGGGTTGTATCCTAGCGACGAACACTCGATGGAAACAGATTAAATTAAATTGAAATTTCAGCGTAGAGGGGGAAAATGCGCGGAAAAATAAATTATGTGGGGCGGCCGCCCCGTGTATTAAAAAAAAAAAAATTAAGCTTAATGCAAGGTGGGCAAGTGTAAACTAGAACACTTGATTCAAGCTTACACGATTGGAATTTTCAAGCTTATTGACTTGATAAATCAAGCTTGCTACAAGTTTGCTGTGCTGTCTGGGTTGGTAGCGGTGGCTGGCGAACACGAATTAATTAAAAACATGGGATGAAACTGCATCACACCATGCCACTCAAAACTACCAATAATCAGTTCAGAGTAATATATTTCCTACTGCTTTAAGCTATTTTTCGTACATACAAGATCATAAGGCGTCTTCTAAAAATGAGTGAATTGGAAAGCAAATTGCTATAATGGAAAAATTCTATAATGGAAATTGCAATTTTCATTATAGAATTTCGGATTTGTTCCCTCAATCCTCTCGGCAACGGGACTTTGTTTGAAAATCACCGCACCATTGTCGAGAATATGGTAACCAGTAAAAGAAAAGAGAAATTTTACGGAAAGAATGAAACGCCAAGGCTTAGCAAAACTTATCGAACCGGAAATATAATTTTGTGGAAAATATAAATACAAACAAAGTTCTCGGTTCGATATTGCTAATCAGCGAGCTTTAAATTTGACGTGCACGCTACTCAAAAACAATACCCAACAACTCCACGACTAAACAATACAGAAAAAGAATTTTTTATATGACCTTTAAAGATATCAAGTTACCTTGGAGATTTTTGAAAAGCTGAACTACTGGTGCATTTCATCGACTCATTCTAAAACGACACAGCAAATTTCACTAAATACATTTTTTTTTTTTTTTTTTTTTTTTTTTGTATAATGGCAGAATTAAAGCCGAACTTTCCAACATCTGTTTAAAAGATAAGCTCCATTCCAGCTATATTTGGAAAGCAAGTCTCTTACTCGCCACTCTCACCTCAATACACGATGGTTCTGTGTGAAACAAATCAATATACGTCCCTATTCTTTCTCATTTTTCTCTTGACACCCAAGTAATTATTTAGTCTGTTCTCACTCGGGGGGCAGACCGTGATAATTTTCAGGAAAATCAATAAATTCACCTCGAGTACTTCCGCAAGTATTTTCATTGTTACCGAGAAGAATAGAATGAAAAATATCCTGCTGTGCTGCAAAATCGCTGTTTGTATGCATACACATTATCTACTTTTTTTTTTTTTTAATGCAGACTTTGTTAATATGACTCATGTGATAGATAATAATGGCACGCATCTAAGCTCAAAATGAATGATTGATTAAACTAGTCTAAATTCTACAGTGCCGGGGAAAAAAAAAAAAAAAAAAAAAAAAGGGTTGATTTTTAATTTGGCAAAAGTAATGTTGACAGTTAAGATTGCGCGACAAGAAAAAAAGTTATTGCATGTTTTCATGAAAATGCGGGTATGAATAACGATCATGCTATTCGCTCGGGACGATGGGAGGCTTTTTTTTTTGGGCATATACAGGGTTGCCACAAGTCATGAAAAGTCTGGAATAGTACAAAAATTTCATTTTAACGGAAAAAATCAGAAAAAATGAAAATTTCGGCTATAAACTAAGAAATCCCGAAATATAATCCGAAAAATTTATTTAGACTTAAATAATTTGGAAAATTATTTAAGTCGTCATTTATAAATAATTTCATTTGCCATATATGGGGGGGGGGGCGTAAGTAATGTTCTAAATATGACTTGACATAGGTGCACAAGAGTAGAATTTTTTGGGGAGGGAGAAAGTTAGTTAAAAAAGAAAAGAAAAATAGAATATTGCTATAGAGCAACATTTTGCTTGATTGTGCGCTTTGTCTAGATTAGATAAGCTTTTTCTTCTTCTTCTTTTTTTTTTTTTTTTTTTTTTTTTTTTTTGTAAAAGTAGGCCCTCCTGAAAAAAATTACCGTATTTCGTCACTGTACGTACCTATATCAAGGCATTTTTATTTATTTATTTTTCAGATATACAGCAAATGTAAAGTTACTTTATAAATGCAGACTTCGGATAATTTTCATGCTCATCATTTCAAGATATCCCAGGTTTTTAGCCAAAATTTTCAATTATCTCTGACCTTTTCTGTTACAGTCAAATTCCTGCCTCTTCCAAGTTGTTCATGTTTACCTTGACCCCTGGCGATCTTGTATACTCTAAAAATACTTCCCAGCATTCTGAACTAATCGCATGATCGTTATTCATACCCAGATTTTCATAAAAACATGATAAAGATTTTTTGGCGCGCAATTTAATTGCCAACATTATTACAGCCAAATTAAAATGTAAACTTTTTTGCCGGTACTGTATGTCGGTATAACTATACTCTGTAGGATACAGATATATTTTTGATTAATGCATTCACAGCCTAGTTGCAATTATAAGACGCAATTTCATAAATTCACAAATAAAGTTATTAATCACCGTAGACTAATTTAAGTGCCTGTAAAATACCAAAAAAAGATACATTATTTTTTATCTAAACTAGTCTGTAGTTTTAATGTTATTGATTCGAATTTTAGCAGTGTGTTAAACAGATATCATTATTTTATACTTCATAGAGAAATTTTTGCGCCTAAATATCTCCTTTGGAGTTCAAACAATTCTGAGATAGTAAACCGTTTTTTTTTTTTCTTGTTGTTTAAAACCTGTTTTTTTTTAAATCAGGTTTTTTTTTGGGGGGGAGGGGGTAAAAGTCCTTTTATAATTACCTGTTAATTACTTATAAATAAAATTAAAATGTTCAAATAATAATTAATATTCCTTCTGAAAGCAATTAAAACAAAGTAAATAAACAATTCTTGCTATACTTATGTGGACATTGAAATCATTCAATTTTAATATTTTATTTACAGATACTATTTTTTATATTTAGTATATAATATAATACAATCTTAACTGTTTACTACATTTTACATGGAATCTTGCACTTAGATTCATCAGTAATAATGGAGATGATAAGTTGTTCAAAATGATATTTTTAAGGTTTAAAAATAAGTTGTTAAAACACAAAACCTCTATTTTAGAAACAAATTAAAAATGCAGCTTATAATTTAAGTTTAATTAATAATTTTTAATAATGATAAAACAATAAGGTACCGATTAGATTGATATAAAAACTTATTGTTGATACTTATATGGATAATTTTAAAAGATATCTGAACGTATTCTATCTGTAGTATTCGGAATTTTAAATTATTCTTAAAAAACAAAAACAAAAAAAAAAAGTTTTTTCGAGAAAAAGAACCATGCCAATGCCAACCCTGCTTAAGTTTATTTTTCAATATTATTAATAATCAACATTTAATTCGTTAAAGAATTATTTTAATAAAATGAAAGCATGAAATATAATTTTTACATAAATTCTAATCATAATTTTTGTATCTCCCCAGAAATTACATTCTTCTCGGAGTCATTTAAGTAGGTTTGTTCAAAGCAAAAATATTGTCTTGAGATATCGCTTAACGCCATACACATAAAGAGAGTAATAATTGTGAAAAAAATTCGAGCTAAAGAAAAATAAATAAGTATTAATTCTAAAACTCAATAGACTGCACGACAGTATATTTTAGTGCAGATGTTGGTTGATATGTGACGAATTTCATCATATGCTTAGATTTCAGTTGTATTGAAATTTAGTTTTTACTCCACTGTACTACTGACTTTTCTGTTTGAAAACATACATTCAAACAGTTGTTAACGTTGCCAACATGAAAGGAAGAAAAAAAAGAATTCGAACTGAAGGTTAAAGGATCTTGCGTCAGCTTTGAATAGGGTAACTGGAAAGATGAAATAAAAGAAGAGAAAATGCAGCCCACGAGAAGGGGAGAAATTGTTTAATTCTGGGCACGTTCTCAACAATGGTTACTGTCCCACTCTTGGATTTTTGCGCAACGCTTAAGTCATTAAAAGTCAACGTATGATAGCTCAAGAAGTTCCTTCGGGTATAAAACTAAAAAAGTTTTCTAACTGATGATAATCAAATCAAGGTTGCTGAGTCGATTTGGTGTCCAAACCTGTCCTTATGAAACACCAAGGCATCTTAAGGATATCTCTCATTTGTATGGCATAACATGCAATATTTGTTTCCAGGCCAGAGTTTGAACAACCAAAAAATATTTTCAAAACTAAACATTATTTTGGCTGGTACAACTAGCAGTATAGACTAAAGAAAAAAAAAAAAAATTCTTCATCCGCTATTCTCATTAACGAAATATATATCTTGTTTTTAAAGGCGTTAAAAGTTTACTGGGATTTTACATTATATTAATTTATTTACTCAATGTATTAGGCATTTTTTTACTTACTTTTGTTTTCTTAAACTCTGTGCAAACAAAAAATTTTTGAATGCTTCGGATATTAGCGGAATTTACACTATCTCAAGGAAAAAAATAATTTTAAAAAATCAAATTTTATCAATTCAGAGGGCATTATTTAAAAATATCTATATCAAATATTAACAATAAAATGTTCAGGGGAGGGGGGGGGAGTCTTCGTAGTTCGAGCTTTTTAAATCACTTCATTGCATGTTTCATTTATAAATAATAAAAAACGTCTGCGCCATCTAAGACTTAAACAGCAATCAGGAGTTTGGAGAGTTATACGAAACAAAAGAATTTAAATCAACAGTATTAATCTAAAGTTAAAATACAACAAAAGCTAACAGCTGTCCATAAAAAGGTGTTTATTTTTTTATAACATCAGATTGAGTCTTTTATTTTCATCGCATAACATCAAGCGAGGATTCTGTGGCTACGCTTCGTCTGATTCATTGTATACCAACATCAGCGTAGCCATGACAACGAAAAACGTGTCCAGCATGCCGGAGAATCCCTTGAGGGCTATTTTCTATGGGATGAGTTACTATTAATGCTTCATAGTGGGTGACTGAGGACAATGAAAACGGAAGCTTAAATTCCCATTCTAAATATGGCCAATGCCCCTGCATTCACGCTCGTAGATAAGAAAATCACTCGCCAATTAAATTGGTCAAACTCACAGAACGAGTTCACTCGGACAAACGGATTGGTGGCGACCGCAGATTAGCAACAGACAGTATTAAAATACATATTTGTTAAATTTTGAAATTTTAACTGTGGGAAATCAGTAGTGGAACTTAAGCTCTAGCAACAACCAGAGACGCAACCAGTTGGTGGGAGCCATTGCTAAGGCTTTTTTTAGGGGGGAGAGGGGGGATATGTCGATAAACTGCCAAGTCAAATATCGGTTTTTACCAACTCATTTTTTTTTTATCAACTGTATTACTGACTTTTTACTTTTGCCAACTGGTTTCGCGTCATTTTGCCAAGTGTACCAGAAGCAGAAAGTTAATTATCGTTTTCTTTAAATTTTTTTCACCAATTTTGCCAAGTTTAATAGAATTCTGTAAGTGTTAGGGGGGTGAGACTCCCCCCTGCTCCCCCTTTAGCAAGGGCCCTGAAGAGGTGAGCAGAGCAACGGCGACCTGGGCCCCCTCCGATAAAATTGGGTTTTTGCTCAATAAATGCCAATAATTAAGCGACTTTAGGACAAGTTTTACCTTTTCCACCTTTCGAGCCTTCCACTTTTTATTCTGACTGCGTGCCTTCTAGCAAATTATCCGTTTGGCTAATGTTGGCTAAAATAGCAGGCTACATCCAGTGTCGTTTGAACCGAAGCACGGTTCACAGACACAGCCAGCTGCCGTCAAAAAAGGGTCTTACTCTTCCTTAATCTGTGGAATGGTCTTTAACCCTTTTACAATGTCTCTAAAATAGACTGCTTTCAACTCTTCAAAAGATGCATTTAAAATTAATTTCAATTAGTATTATGAAAAACGGCGTCTTTTGGTTACTCATGAATAAATAGAACAATAAACATGTGTCAGATTTAAATAGATAATTTGCAGTGGCGTAGCCAAGGGGAGGATAGTGGAGCCCCCCCCCCCTCCATGAGGAATTTTTGCCATACAAAATGTATATTCTTTACTTCCTTATCACACACACGTATACTTACTTATATATGAGTTGCAGTAGTCGTAACCCCCACCCCCATGAAAAATTTCTGGCTACGCCACTAGTAAGATAATTTGAATATGATAAACGTATGCTTGTTCTTTTTAACATCATTGGTATAGGTTCAGAATTATGATAAAGGTACATAAAAAATGCATCAAGTAAAATAACTTTGAATTCTTTTTCTTTTTCTTTTCTTTTTTTGAAAGATATATTTTAATGCGCAACTTTTTTGCACGTGTCAAGGCGAAATTTTTAAAATGACAACGTCGGGAATTGACAAAAATACATAAATGTTACGTGTTATAAGTACAATCCAAACAGAAAAGGGTAATTATTTCTTCTAACAATTATGTACGTTATTAATAGCATAAAGTAAATGCAGGTAATAAAGATTAACTCTAAAGGATGAAACTCGGATTGAACTTGCAATAAGGTCAAAAGGCATGAGTTGTTTTTTATTGATCAGAAGAGCTACATATCTAAAGAACTGCATTCAATCTCTCTAAAAAGTGTTTTAAGAATTCGTCTATCATATTTGTGTTCGAGTACGAGAATTGTTTTTGTATCCGACACACGAGGAAAGGTCTAAAAAGTTTTTTTTTTTTTTTAATGTTGTTTATTGGCTTGCTTTTCTCTTCATGTAATAATAGCACTTCTTTTTTAAGGTATAAAGTGATAATTGTAATGAATAATCAAGCATTTGGTTAAAATTTTGATTAAATGAACTTCAAAAACAGTAAACTCACTGTATTCCCAAAAGTTGAGAGTTACCCTTTCTTTTCACAAAAAAAACCCCACCTAATTTATTAAATTTTAAGCACAAAACATAAAACATGCAGAGTTTCATATTATTACATGAAAGTGTAGGCATTTCACTTTCTAAATATACAGATAAATTAATAAATAAATAATAATGTATTAAAATGTGCTTCTTCACGAAATTTGAAATTGTTATTTATATTTTCAAAACATACGTATTAACAAGCTTTGTTTAAAAAACTCAATACACTTCTAGGGGGAAAAAAAAAGATTTATTTAAGTCTATATTTTTTAGGCTGCAGATTTTACATTAATTCGTACCATCATAGTAAAAAACTATTGTATTATTTAGGAAACAACCAATTTTTTGTTATTCTTTATTTAGAAGATCATAAAAATTTCGGAGAGAAACCAAGATTGATATTTGCTATAAGGTCGTAAAAAAACGGGTCTTATCATGAAATAACTGAAATTATGAGAACGAATTTGCTAATATTTAACTTGAATGCTAAATGCAGTCTTAATTTCAAAAATGTTCTTCACTAAGACTCAATCTAAATGAAAGCGTGTTTTTTTTTTTTTTTTTTTTTTTTTTTTTTGTCATTAATAACTTGATCCCAAAGTGAGATTTTTCTAAAAGTTGGATTTAATCTCAATTTTTGCTGTCACTACACGAACACATACAAAACAAATTTAAAGATAAACCTAAAAAAAACTGACAAATTAATATTATTCTACTTCAGTTTTAATTTGAGAGCTATCTTGATAGCTTATCTTTTTCTTCAAATAAAAAGTCTTTATTTAAATACCCCAGGAACTACATATAGTTTCGTTTTTTGTGTTTCTATATCTTTATCTGGTGAAAGATAAAAGAAATAATAAATATTTTAAAACAATTATTCCTCTATTGATTTATTTTTTTAGAACTAATCTATAATTAAATCCTTGTCAGTATTTTGTTTTCACAGAGGCTGATTTTAAAGCATTTGTTTAAAAAAATAATGGAATAGTGCAGCTGGCTGATTATTTTTTTCCGCATGATGTAAAAAAGACGTTCATTAGATGCGAATTAAAAACAATTTTTTCGGTATCTGACCATTAAAGTACTCAATCAAGTTTCTTATATCACCATCCACGGCTCATGCTGAAGAAGAAGGAAAAAAAAATATTATTATACTTTTACAACTCGTGTTTATATATATAAATCAAACAGAGTAATTTTGAAAAGGTTTTCCGAGCAAATTAGAATCAGACAAATTGAGAATTTATTTTGAAAATGGCATAAATTTTGCGACATAGTTTATCAGTAGCAATTCCAAATTCGTAATGATTAAAATTCGCTAAAAATGGGCGACTGGTGGATTTTCAGATTTCTAAAGTAGAGCGATTTTTTTATTTCTTTGTGTATTTGTTCAAAATTTCAAGTCGACGGGCTCAACAGTATGGAATTGTATGAGAAACAGATTTTTTGCTTTGTTTATAAGAGAAAATTGATTAGCTGAGTTCTCCGTATGAAAGTACACAGAGCTGATTAATGTATTTATTTATTTATTTTGCATGCATATCTGAGAAATTTTCAAGCTGATCAGTAGGGGTAGTGCATACCAGGGGCGTAGCAAGGGGGGGGAATCGGGATATATTACCCCCCCCCCCGAAATTTTTGGATTAGTGATGAAATTCCGTCTATTTATACACATATAAGTTCATATCAACCCCGAAAAATTTTCCTGGCTACGCGCCTGGTGCATACGCTTTCTTTCAAAAAGTTGGGAGGAAAATCTCTGAAAATCAAAAAGTGGAAAGATTTATCAACGTAACCATGGTTAAAAAAAAAAAAAAAAAAAAAAAAAAAAAAAAAAACTAGAAGGTACATAATTTGGAACCGATTAGTTTCCACTTACCTATAACATCTTATGTGTATTTTTTACAAAGTTTTTATTTACTTTAACCGATTAGTTTGATGGTGTCGGAGACACTTTTAAATTCGATGTGTGGGTAAATTTTCATATTTTAGAAATAAGAATAGGGTAACAGGCGGATTTTAATGTATTTTTAAATATGTTTCTCAACATCATTTTAAATATCTGTACAAATGCAAAAAATCACATCCGACCGAACTATACAGCTTAGAGTTGCCAAGATATAGAACTATTTTCAACTATAATTGTTTAACGATGTATTTCTTTTCTTTTTATGGTGAAATTTAAAAAAAAAAATCAATTTTCCCCCCCCTATGGAACAGTTAAAATATTCTCAAGATTATCTTTTCCTTTGCTATATAAACAAATTCCAGTCTTTCAAACAAACACCCAGATACAAACATGGCAAAAAAAGAATAACTGGTGACGCAAGTTCTTTATTTTTCATTTTATTCTTTCTTGTAACGAAATATCAGCTGTGGCGCAATGGGGGACTCGGGTAGCATCAACGGGTTTAGTAACCTCTAACCGCTCAACCGACTGGAACGGTTGTTTTCACTTTTTAGGGTCCCGTGAGCAAAGAAAACATCTTCGTTTGATGGAAGAGAAAATAAATAGTTTTGAAGCAGAGACGTATAACTACAAATGTGAGGACCAGTGCCGGATTAACAATATAGCAGATGTAGCAAATGCTACGGGCCCCGCGCTTTGGGGCCCGCGCCTTTACCTTGAAAGTTTTCGTCTTTCCCCCTCAAGATCTAGCTTTTCTGACACTTTCCAACAAGGTAGAAAAGTGTTTAAGATTTCGGTTTTTCTTTCTGTCCGTCCTTGATATAACTCGCGTCAATAGGCATCGATTTCTACGAAATTTATATATGTTATTCTTATCTGCAGTACCATGTACCCTATTGTAAAGGATCTATGTAGCATTTATAGATTTTTTCTACAGGAGCACTGAAAATAGTCCCAATACATTGCGCTCTATGGGACGTTATTCTTTAAAGCGTATCATCCTACTAACTACAAGGGGTGATCAAATGAAAAGGTACGAAACGACACGGTGGGTACAAATGTAGACTTTATTCAAAATATACACCCTAGGCCTGGGCACAACGATCCCACTGATGAACAAGCCGCAGGATTCCTTGTTCCCAGAATTCCCGTGGCCGTGACGAGACCCAGTCCGTCACAGCGTCCTTGAGTACGTCGTCGTCCGAGTTGAAGCGCTTCCCTTTCAGGTGGTTTCTTCAGTGGACCCAACACATGGAAATCGCAGGGCGACACGTCCGGACTGTAGGGCGGATTGTCCAACGTCTCCCACTTGAACCTGGCCAGTTCCTTGGCGAAAACGGACATTCCATTTTCTCATTGACTTGTGGGACACACAGTCTTCCCAGTATACGGTCATCATCCGGCGATGAATAGTGGCCGGTTTAACACCTTCCGCTGTCAGAAATCGGATAACACCTCGCTGCCCCTAAATCGTCGAATTTTGCAATGTAAACGCCATCCTGTCCTCACACACACTGCCGCGTCAATTGGACGTAGGAGGATGCTTTTTACAAGAGCTTCTGCTCTCTCCTGCGGGGCCCCCGCATGTTCCTATCCACACAAAAGGCTCCAATCGCATTCCTAGATGTCTCGCTACGTGCTCTCATAGCTGCATGGACAAATATGATAACGGTTAGGTTGTTGCGACGTTTCGTACCTTTTCATTTGATCACCCCTTGTAGTTGCGCTGAACCCTGACTTCAAGATAAAACTTTTTCCTCCATGACTGCAAAAAGATTACAATGTCAAGGACAAAAAGACTAACAACTTCTACATCGTTTGTACGATCCGCTTGAAAATTTTCACAACTTTGTAAAAAAATATAGATAACAATCTGTCAATTTTAAAAATCTGAAAATCCACCCGTTCCCTCATTTTTAAGCGATTTTTCGCTATTTTCAGCACCATTTCGTTTCCGAGAGTCAAAAAAAGTGAATCATTTGCGTGACAAAATGACCTATTTTAAGTGGAAATGACGTCATGCAATTGGGGGATTCCAATACGTTTAAAATAATTTCTCGCGATTACACAGTTTATTATTATTTTTTTCCCCCACAATTAAATCGTCTGCTGGATATTCGAATGTTTATGTATACAAAACGAAAGCTTTCGACTGCGAAAAGATTCCGCGTAGGGATGGACGCGAGACGAAAAATATGCGTCTCGCAAAATAGCCTAAAAGCTTGTCTCATCTCGCAAAAATCTCTATATCGTAATGTTAAAAATGTCTGTCTCGTCTCGCAAAAAAACTGTAAATCTATGTCTCGTCTCGCGTCCATCCCTAATTCCGCGCGTTTCCAGATGAGCATGAAATTCGATTTGGGTCTGTAATAAAAATTGAATATGAACTTATTTATTTTAGGTGAATGAAAATTAAATATATTGAATGAAAGACAAATTTCCTTAAAATGTTTTTTCCCGCGCCCGTTGTAATTGCCTCCACAAAAGGCTTTGACTTTGAGTTTTAGAGATATTCTGCTCTTTGAAATGAAACAAAATTGGATGTTATTAAGGATTACAAAATGAAGCTTTGCATCGAAAACAGTGTCTGTATAGTTAAATGTTTTTCTATACGGGAACACTCAAAATAATTTCAATACAATATGGTCAATGGCAGTTTAGAGACAGGCATCTATTTTAAGCATATAATACTATCCTATTAGGTTGTAACGAAAGTTTCCCGCCACCACAAATATCGTCTGCAAACAGTTCACGTTGGTGTGTTTGCTCCTATTTTGTCAAACAATATTTGTCATTTGAAAGAAAGATACTTGCTTTAGAACACTGTGTTGTTAAAAAATATGCAACAGAAGCAAATATGCAAAGTACAAGGTGTCTGAAATGGAACTATCACGTTACTGGATTAGAACCATCATTTACTTCCAGTTCTGTTGCAAAAAGTGCTACAGAATGTCAAAGAATTATGTGTGTAATTTAGATTCTACTGTTGTATCATATGGCACTGTGAAGGTTTGGTACTGAAAGTTAAAAAACAGGGTCTATGACATTCAAGGAGCAGAGCTCTCTGGCTGGCCTACTAATGTTAGTGAGGGCCACCTGCGAGAACTTGTGGAAGAAGATCAGTATTTAACCACTTGAGAGCTAGCTAAAGAGTTAGACATTAATGCCATGCTATGCATCACATAAACTTCATGTGCAAGTTCAATCGCTGGGTGCCGCATGAGCTGACTCAAGCAGATTTGGCGGAGAATTTTCGTTACAACCTGATACAATATGATTAGCTTCCGACGACAATCGTGTGCCTCCTTCAAAATTTGCGCCAAAAGCCGGCAATGTTGGCGACTTTTGCCATAAATTGCCAAATAGGGTGCGAAAAAAGTGCTTTGAAAAATGAACCGAACTTGGCGATATTTTTATTATTTTACGATAAATCGAAAAAGGTATTTACGTATTATCCCGGCGGTCATTAACGCCAAACTATATTTTCTTCAAATTTGCTGGCAAACTGTTGCCAATCGTATTCCGAACCATCAATAATTGCATGTGTCCGGCATTTATCTTGGCGAAAAAGTTGCTCGTCTTGGCGGATCGCCCGGACAGCCCACACAGCACAGTCTAAGAAATTAGGGGGGGGTTCCGGGGGTCTCCCCCGTTATCTGTTGATACAGGAATGACTAAATCAACAGTCATTCTTGAAAATTTTGAGATATTCGATTTTTGAAAGAAAACAAAGTTGGCATATATATTACTAAGGCTCTCAAAATGATGCTCTCCATTGAGAATAACGTCCGTATTATTAATAGTTCTTCAGGAGCACTCAAAAGAATTCCCATAAATTGCAGTCTGTGGCATTTGAGAGACACTAATACATATTTCTAGCACAAGAAAATGAGTATAAAATTTTTATATTTTTCAGTTAAACGCTAAAAAAAATTAATGGTCTTTTACAGGGTCTTATAAAATTGCATTTATAGTGATAATACAACATTTTTTTATCTACGAAATCTCGCCAGTTTTAACTAAAATACATCGCAGATTTGTCGCAAAAATATTTTTGTATTGAAAAGGTTTTATAATCTATGAGCTTGGCATGATTTAACTTTTTTATTTTTAAGGCAACAGATAAATCTTGTAATTCTTTTTTTCTTTCGTTCTATCTTTCTTTCTTTTTTTTTTCTTTTTTTTTTTGGATAAGACAATTTCTGTAGCTCTATATAGTGGAACTGTACATCACTTGTAGACAATTCATTGAAAGAATATATGTATAACTCGGCTGTTCGAGCCTCGTCAATGGGAGACCTCCCTGAACCCCCCTAATTTTTTAGTTTCGTGATTGCCATATTAAAACGATATTAATGGACTATGTCGTTTTATCTCTCATCTATCGTGTATTTCACTTGGTAAGCCTATGTTGAAATTTTTAGGATTGTAACCTATTGATAAAAAAATACATGTGATGCACATTCTAGAGCTTAGTAAATATTGTAACAATACGTAGATTAAAGCTGTTGTGAACTAATAGTATTTAAATATATGTAAAATATACATGTAATGTATATTCTACAGCTTACGAAATATTGTAACAATAGATTAAAGCTGTTGTGAACTAATAGTATTTAAATAAACGGATGAAATTTTTAAACAATCATTTTATCAAATAAATGCAACCGTACAGAGCTTATAGAAATCGGTGGTTTACGTAACACATACTAACATTTTCAGCGGACATTTATTCTTACTTTTATGCAGCGTTTTTGTAACGCATTTTCGTGTCTCATTTTTATGTCACACTTTCAAAAGGGGGTGAGAGATAAAATGACATAGTCATTAATATATTTAATGTGGCTGTTGCATGCCTGCATTATTTAGTCAACTCATTACCTAGGCGAAACTGAATGAATATTCCAAAGTCAGCAATAAGGACACACACAAGAGTATATTTAACAATACTGTGGAACAAAAACACAGTTCTCAGAAAAAAATTTCAGGGAGCATCCAAAAGGGGGGAAATAAAAGAAAGACAGAAAGAAAGGCTGTATCATTATATCTTTTTGTTGACTAAAAGCGAAACTCGGACAAACGGAGGAGGGGGTATCCAGATCCTTGCACCACCCACCTATGGCCTTTAGAAAATGGATTCCTTACCAATAATGTTACATTTTTGTCTTTATTTGAAGAATGAATCCAGAAATAAACAAAATATAGAAAGAAAACTAAGTGCCGAAACAAAAGAACAGACTCAGGGTCTGATCAAGGGCGGATTAAAGGGAGGGGGTCGGAGGAGGCGACCGTCCCTCCCGAGAAAAATGAAATTAATGTAAACAATCCCAACTTACTTCCATAAAATTTATATATATGTATGTGAATCTTCCATCCAAGCCTCCACCCACAAAATTGTATTAATCCGTCAGTGGGCCGGATTATTCATTAGGCTGTAGTCTATCTGTCCCGATCATTTCAAGGACTTTTCAGTAACAAGTCGAATGAATTTTTTAATGAAGTTGTAATCAAACTTTTCAAAATGACTCAATAGAACGGAAATATTTGTGGCTATTTCTGAAGATGTTCTCTGGAACGCGAGTTGACCTTCTGCATTTCCGAGAGCTGAGATCCATAGGATTAAGATTGTAGTATAATAATAATCCCCCACAAAACAACAATTTTTATTTAAATATTGCACATAAAGTAATTTTGTTTTGCAGTAAATATGAGGATGGTATTTTAAACGGATGTTGGGCAGCCCCAAAGTTCGTTTGTTTTAGAGTAAAGGCGGGTGGCTTTGGTGAAATTCGAAGGTGTACTAGGGTGTAAACCATCTTAGAAGGCTTTTGGTAGTTGGCTTGCTTTGTTTTTACTTAATTATTTATTTTACATTTTACAATATTTGAACAAAGGCGAATTATTTTTTGAAACAATAATAATATAAGTCATTTTTTTTATAGTTGGGGAATCCACTATTACGATAAATTATCTTATTAATCTCGGAAATTAACCACGTTAAATATAAAAGAATTGATTTTTGGCCGGTCGAAACCACAGGTCAAGAGCACGAATGCCAGTACGTTCGTTCAAATAAAATAATTAGAATCTAGAGGATCTTCGCACAAAGACAAGACGGTCGGGGTATCCTAGAAGCCATAACCCCAGGCAAACTGAAAACAAAAAGAATTTTCGGATACTCTTGATCCACAAAGAAACTCACAAATTACTTGTCACATTTAAGATTATTATGTCTTGCAAAAACATTTGAACGTAATACGATAATGAATGTTTTATCCGAATTTTTTATTATTTATTATATAGATTATTCTATTTAGAAAAGATACAATCCTCTTATAAAGATTTTTTTGAACAAAATATTTTATATCATTTTAACGAGGATAAGTTGAAAAGTAATGCACATATGCTTGTAGAACACTAACGAAATGACCTTTAGAAGTGTTCCAAGCAGTATGTGGAAGTAACAGTCCTCCTGTACAAGCATGTACAGTTTAAATGCTTTCCGTGCGTGCAGTATATTTTGAATGGCGGAGGTATTATTCTGCTAGATCTATCTATCCCCAGTTCGATTTCTTATGAATTAACTCATTAAATAAATTAAGAGAAGTTAAAAATATGTAACCTATTATTAGTAAAGACCGTCCAGATAATGAAATAATTTTACAAGCATGTATTTTTATAGGGGAAAAAATAGTGTTTAAAGGCACAGTTTAAAATACATATTGATTTCGAAGGTTTTAAAAATTTTACAGAAACAATTATTATTTTATGTGTGTAAACTTGTCTAGTTATATGTTTGCATATGGGAAAGGTGGGAAGTCTTAGAAATTCCAAATATATATCCATGAACATTAACATTCATTAAAAAACCCTGAGTTGTACGAATAAATAACTTTAAACATCGCCAGTCTCACTATCTATTTAGCCCCCCCCCCCACTTTATTTTGACGGGCATTTTTTCCGCACACCAATTTACTTGGAGAAATTGATTTGTCTAGTGTTAACTCAAATTTGTTCATTTTGAATCAAGAAAATTCGTAAAAGTTGTGTTTTATTTTATTATCGCACAAAACCTACAGATTAGCTCACCCAAGGTGGAGGAAGGATTGGGATAAACCTCTCGCGAATATAACACGTGGGACCTTTTAGTTTTGTTTACATCTAATTAGTATTTGTAACCCTATTAATTAGCACTAAACATAAATTGTAATATAATTAGCACTATTTATTTTCTCATTTAATTTAGCTCTACTACTTTAATGTGAGGGTGAACTCCTCCCCCTAATATATATGGGTGCATCACTGAGCAGGGGGCCCCTTGGTAACATTTGCTACGGGCCCCGCGCTGTCTTAATCCGGCACTGGTGAGGACCCTGGGGCAACAAACGATTACGGGGCTGGCTTTATTGTTTCTCAGAGCCTTAACAATTTTTTTTTTTTTGTTCCTAGTTATGGTTGATCGATTTCTTAATAATTAAAGTACCTTTAAACACTTGAATCTAATGGAAACATTTTCGATGAATGGTGTATGAAGTGGCGTATTGAGGGGACAGCCAAGGGAGGACAGCCCCCCCCCCCCTCGATAAAATGTAAAAAAATTATTAAAAAACTGTTATTTTAAAACAATTCTACTGAGTAAGAGTGAGATTTAAAATAAATCAAATTTAGAATGTTATAGGCCATACTATTATTATTAGCATCTAGTTGGGATGCTTTATCTAATTTTGAGAATGGCTTCACTTTCATTACAATATTGAATATATTTTTTTTAAATTATAAAATGTTTGAATTTCTAATTTTTCTGGTGGTCTCTGTGAACAAACATATCAATAAATTTATTAGTTGAAATGGCGTGATGTATAATTTCCTTCGGCTTAAGTTGATGCTCCTAAAGATAAACTTGATGCAACTGGCAGTGCAAAAGAAGCAAAATTTGAGACTCCCTAAATATCTTGACAAATTTCATGATTTATTCATAATAGTTTACATTGCTGTTTAACTTTGCTTTTCTTTATTCTGAGCAGAGGAGAGAGAGCTCTAGAGAACAATGTATTGTTTGTCAAATTAAGAAAGGACATTTGATTTTCACGTGATTACTTTGAGTGGGTGTGTATGCAAAACAGATGATTGTGCCTACTCGAAGCCTCATCAGATCAAAATGACTTCAGCAACGCTGAGATTTCTGAAATTTTATGACAATTATTTCCAGGCGTATTAAACTTTTCAGAGTAATAAATAAATAAATAAATAAATAAAGTTGTTGCAGTAAACAAGCTATGTTTATAATTTTCTGCTATATTTGATAAAGGTAAATGGCTGAAGTGTGAAGGTTTAGGGTTCTGGCCTAACGCGCAGCTGTCGATCCAACTGTCTGGATTTTTAGGAGGTTTTCTTTAGATTGGGTGCGTTAAAACACCTTAAAAAGTCTTCCGCTCAAGGCAAACCCCTAAGCAAATACCATCGAATAGGTTTGCGTTAAACAATAAAGTATGTCAGAGGGGACCACTGGGCCCTTCGTGAAATTTCGAATTTTATTGATTGATGTCAATAGTCTAACATTTTTCTGAAAAATTTTATCTTTCTCACCTTTTGGGCCATGCCTGAATTTTTTTTTTTTTTCTGCCAACGTGCCTGACCTACATGCATTTGATTAATATTTTTAAGTTAAATAAAAGACCCGGTGAAATATTTTGTCATATACTTAAATCCCACATCTACACAGCCATTCAAAAGAAAAACGAGCATAAACGAAATTACATATTTTGATTACATATTTTTAAAGTTCTCGAATAGTAAATTAGTGTTCTTCATAAAACATAAACAACTCAACGAAGTTTTTTTCAAAATTAATTAAAACAAAATATCACACATAAAATGCTACTTAGCGAACAACCATTTAAGATGGTGCAAATGGCCCACCCTTTTTCAGCTGTGAAAAAGTGTCTTCACACAAGCAGGAAATTCTTTTTTTCTTTCGCAACTGAAAAAAAAAAAACAAGGCCCATTTGCAGGCCAACCAAAACAACTGTCTTGCTATTCTTTTTACACGCGTTATTTTACAAAATCTTAAGTTAATTTTAACCTTTAACCCTCTAAGCAGCTGAGACGTAAAATCCCGTCACCTCCGTTCCAGTTTTCACTGCAATGCATCTATAACTTAAATTATTTATAACAGTCAGGTATAATAAAGTATTTTCCAATATTAAAGCTTGTAATTTAGGAACTTTAATAATTACAAATCTTCCTATCGAAATTTTATTTTTTCTATAATTTTAAAGCTATACATGAAAATTATACCGTAAAAACAACTTTACATTATTTGCCCATTTCTAGGAAGATCAGAGGGTTACACCCACATTTTTGTTGAGTAGTTTTTTCAAAATGATTTTTTTTTTTTTAATTTTGAGTGAAGAGGTTATTTCTTGTGAAACCTAGGAAGAAAATTCGACTTACAATTCACTGCTTTTTTGAGTGAGTGCGACAACACTGCTATCAGTATAAGATCTCTCTCTTTTTTTTCACTTCAGTTCGCACACTTTGCAATGTTTCCTCCGCTATTTAAAAATTGTCAGAGAGTTATTAGTACATCAGTTTATAGGTTTAAAAACGTAAAGGTTATTTTAAGAACGTGCCTTAGTTTTTCAGCGTAAGACGTTCCGTGAGTGTGGTTCGGAAAATCAAGATGTTTGCTATCGAACGTTCATACATTTCTCGAAGTAGAGAGAATTGTGAAAATGAATACTCTTTATTACAATCATGCTTCTTTGTTCAATCATATTATTTAAGGGAACAGTGGTGTAACAAGTACTGGTAGCCAATTCGTTGTATGATTTTTTTTTTTTTTTGTGGGGGGGGGGGGGGATTCTAGGCTTTTCTTGCAAATGAGCTGTATCTTAAAACAGTAAATTAGAGCTGTCTAACAATACAATTTTAGTCAATTTCAAAATTTTTATTCTCTGATTATTCTGTGAATGAATCAGCGCAGTGCAAATTAAATCATATAGAAATAATAATAAAATATTAAGTGTCATTATTATTATGTCACTTAAAGTAATAACTATTAAATGGAACGAATATCATTCTTTCTTAATGTACATTTTTCATACAAATCGATATCATAAAAAAGAAAAGAATTTTAGCTATAAACTGTTATAAAATATTTAAATAGTAGGTAAATTAGAACATTCAACAAAGTTAAGTGAATGTATAAAATAATAAATAATTAATCTGACATGAAGAGATTCAGCTATTCTATTAATTAAAAAACATTCAGAGAATTACCATTAATAAAATAGCTATGTGACATTCCACTATTTAAATTTTTCTTACGGGCGAAAAAATATCTAATTTATGTGATTAAAACTTATCAAACACATAACAAAAACAGCATTAAATTTTTTTTAGGTATGCATGGACCATTAAATTTTACGAGGTAATGGAAAAAAAAAATTGTCTCAGTTTACATATGAACTTAATGATGATGGAGAATATAACTAATGATAAAAGCAAAGAGAACTAAGAATGAATGTACCTATTGGACAAAACATTTATGCTTAAGGTACATGTAATAATGTGCGTGCTAATGCAATTTTGAAGCTCCAATAATTAGTAAAAAATATCTGCAAATAGGTAGATTAAATCTTATACACGAATATTGTTAATCATGATTTTCTTTATTCGAATTAATATTTTATGCTTAAGCTATATAGAATCATGTGCATCCTCACGCAATTTCAATGCACCAATAATTAGTAAAATTATTTGCAAGGGTAAGTCTACAAATCTATAGGAATAATGATAATTATTGTATTCTTTATTCGAATTAATTAATTAATTTTATTTTTCATTAAAAGCAAATAAATAGACATAAGTTATTGAAAATAAAATCATACAAACCTAATATTTCAAGCAAGAAATTGGTGGGTAAATGATAATCGAAAGGAATTTTTAAAGTGATGTTGTAAGGACACTTTCTCCGTCGATCCCCAACTCAAAACAACCTTCCCAGCTGAGCAGATCAGATGCCCTTTCCCCAAGCTTCTGTTTTCTGTTTCTGTTTACTTCGTTTCATGACGTCAGAGCTGTCAAACCTGGCGAGCTCCTATTGGTTGAGGAATGACGTAATATTATCAAATCAATTAACTGATTTATTTATATATAAGAAATTTTAAGATGTAAATTTGGCATAAATATTTAATAAAAGAGTTTATCAAAACTGATTACGGCTATTTTATGCCTTTTTGCTCCAAACGATGTTAACATTTTTTTTCTCACTCCCAGTACTTCCCTATGAGTAATTTGTCTCGTAAATGATTCAAAGAACGTTCATTAAAATAATTTATTATTTGTTTTTTTTGGGGGGATGTGCATAGCACGTAATCTTCTAAAAAGTTTGAGAATGTTTTTTTATTGTTTATTTATTTTCCATGAATTAACGTTGACTTAACTGTGTTTTGTTTTTCGAAACCGAAACATTAAATTTGTAAACATGGCTGATCAGGATAGTTTGGAAACGGACGAAGATCGCGTTATTAAAAGTGTGTCACTGGATTTAAAAGATATAGACAGTTTTATTGAAGCTAAGGTTGAATCCGAAGATATCAAAGACAGTTCTCTTGATAAAATTGCAACCAAATTATTAAAAAATAATTTCATATTAACAGCTCTCGAGTTTCATACTGAGTTAGTAGAAAGTGGAAGGGAATTGCCAAGATTGAGAGATTACTTTTCAAATCCGGGAAATTTCGAGAAACACATTCAAGAAGTTGAATCCTCACCTGTTTTACGTATGTTTGTGTAAATTATTATCATCTACCATTCTAATTAGTATTAATGAATGAACCGCCTCCTATATCACACATCACACTTGATAATTACTTTCGATATCGAATTTCTGATGTCATTCACAATAATCATCAATTTCCAGTATTGATGTTATATTGATATTACGTGGGATTTGAATAATCATTTTTCTTTAATAGATTTTTAAAATATTAATTTTCAGTTTGCATAAATTGAACTCTTTAATATTTATCAACAGTTCCTGTAATTCACTCTCATCACGAGCAATGTGTGGTCACTTTCTTTTTTATAATCTTAATTGGTACTTACGCATTATCCCGGCGGTCCGCCAAGACAAGCGATTTTTTGCCAAGATAAATGCCGGGCACACGAAATTATTGATGGTTTAGAATACGATTGGCAACAGTTTGCCAGCTTATTTGACGAAAAAATAATTTGGCGGGAGTGACCGTCGTTATAATACGTAAGTACCTCTTAATTTATTATCCTTGCATATATATATGATCAAAGCATTGGTAGATCATGGATATTTGACCTCCAAAGCGAGATCAAATATTTTAGTTGTGCTAAAGCAGGATTACATGGTGTAATGGTTAGCTCACCGCTCTTTTGTCCCACAGGTCCGGGGTTCAAATCCCAGGCTGAGCAAGGTCGACTCAGCCTTTCATCCCTGGAGTGTGGGTCATTAAAATGACCAAGCTTGCTTGGTGTCAGACACTGGGGGTTTTGCGTTGGACTGACTACCTGGCTGACACATATGCATGTGTACCCCAGAGCCCAAGGTCGCGAAGGCGTGGTTGCGCAGCACAGGCCTTGGTCCCCCAGAGGGGCTGTTGTGACAATGTTTGACTTTAAAAGCACAATTACGCATAAGAATATATATCCCTATTTTGGAAGAAAACCGTTACTAAAGAATGTTTTTGAACGTTTATAAATAATTTCATAAACTTTAAGACTTAATTGTATTATATTTTACATGTCTCACATAAAATTATACCACTTTTGTAAGATTTTTTAAAAACAAATTCAAAAGTGAGAAACTTAGATTTTTGAGTTGTGATAATTTCCTCCCATAGTAGTGATATGGAGAACTGTTTTAATGGCATAAGCAAATTGCCTAAGAAAAAAAATCTGATGTGTCCAACACATGACTTCCTTGCACGTCCATTAGAACAAAAATATTTTCGACGCACTTCCTCTAAACTTATTTGTTTGAAAGAGATAAAATATCAATAATAGTAAGGTTTAGCGGTTTCTAGACAAATATTTCGATATCGCCAAGCTGAGTTCAATTTGAAATATTTCCTTCTGACACTTTATTTGGCGATATTTCACCAAAAGCCGACAAACTTGAGATAGTCTGCGAGATTTTGGGGATAGCCAAAGTAGTCATTGACCACAGACTTTCAATGAATTGAATGCATCCATACACCTCAATGTATTTAAAGTCATTTGGCTCACCCTGTAAATAAATTCTCAGTCGATTGCTGTCAAAAAAGATATGGAAAACAGTTAGATATTACAATAGTTCTAAATACAAAAGTTCAAAAATCTACGGGTTAAAGTTTTAGAGTTATACAAAATAGGAAATAATTTTTGGCGCCAAATTTGGCGATATTTCGGCGAAACTCGTCAATGTCGACGAAATTTGGCGAGATTTTAAGCATGAACCAAACAATGACAGATTATCGCCAAATTTGGCAATATTTCGCCAAAACTCGCCAAGAACGATGACAAATGGCGATACTTTGGGCATGGACCAAATGACTGACTATCGCCAAATTTGGCGATATTTCGCCAAAACTCGCCAAGGTCGAGGACAGACGGCGAGTTTTTGGGCATGTACCAAACAATGACTGTCTACAGTTGTATTATATTGAAGATGTCCATAGACATTAAAGTACTAAAATTCTTTTCGGTGGTCCTGTAAATAAACTCTCCAGTAGATTGGAACCAAAAATCGAGATACATACCTAGATGTTACAACATTCTTATATATGAAATTTCATAATAGTTTTTGAGATTTGAGAGTTAAATATGCACACACGTACACCAAAAGTCGCCAAGCTTGGCGACTTTTGGCATAGTTCTTGAGGGAGGCACGTTACCGTGGTCGGACCATTACCTAACTTATGTGGTAGGACGGTATTGTGCTTGAAATGGATGAATGCCCCTAAAATTGCCATTGACCGTAATGTATTGGAAATCTTTTGAGTGTTCCTGTAGCAGAACTACAAATGATAAAGACACTTTTTTTAATGGAGAAATTCATTTTCTAACTCTTTACAGCATACATCACTTCTGAGTCGTTTGAAATAGCCCAATACCTCTAAAAAACGCTTTGATGAATTTCGGCCCATAGAGCGTAATGTATTTCGAATCTTTTGGGCGGTTCTGTAGATAAACTATCCAGTCGAATGGAATCGAAAGGGGAGGTGCACAACTAGATGTTACAGCAATCCTAAATATAAAGTTTCGACATTCTACGCCTAATAGTTTTTGAGATATGCGAGTTTAATGAGTTTCGGCCCATTGAGCGTAATGTATTTCGAATGTTTTGGGCAGTCCTGTAGATAAACTATCCAGTCGAATGGAACCAAAAGGAGAGGTGCACAACTAGATGTTACAACTATCCAAAATATGAAGTTTCGACATTCTACGCCTAATAGTTTTTGAGTTAGGCGAGTTTAATGAATTTCGGCCCATAGAGCGTAATGTATTTCGAATCTTTTGGGCGGTCCTGTACATAAACTATCCATTCGATTGCCACCAAAAGGGGAGGTGCACAACTAGATCATAGAACAATCCTAAATATCAAATCTCAACATTCTACGACCCATAGTTTTTGAGATATGCGAGTTACATACATACATACGTACGTACAGACGGCATGGAAAAACTGGCCACAACAGACTCGCCACTGGTCAAAATGAGTTGCAGACGCGTTAATATGATCGTGAATGCTAGTCTACGATAGGATGCATCGAAAAAATTTTTAAAATTAAATTTAGAGGTAGTCAAAATCGGTTTTTTTGTCGAAATTTGGCCCCCAAAATTTTTCGGGATCACATTACTTCCTTATACTACGTACAAGGAAGTAAAAAAAGGTTGCCATGGGTGACAAGTATCCAAACTGTTCCAAAATATTTCTTGTGCCATTGCTTTAATTGCGTGAAAACACAGCTTCCTGAAAGGTGTGATGCATAACTATAGTTTCCTAA
The DNA here is from genome assembly GCA_038373885.1 of Cheiracanthium punctorium. Lineage (NCBI taxonomy): Eukaryota > Metazoa > Arthropoda > Arachnida > Araneae > Cheiracanthiidae > Cheiracanthium > Cheiracanthium punctorium. The sequence continues at coordinate 97,921 of JAWZYV010014300.1, forward strand.
AGTTTAAATAGTTCTTGAATTTTTGTAATCTAAGTTTGTGTAAGTTGCTAAGATTTGTTTTTTTTTTAATTGTTCAATTGTTCTATATTCATTGTGGAAATTATAATATTACAGCTCGAACTTCAAGTGTGCAAACATTTGATTCTTTGGATTTTACAAGGTACTCTGATGATGGTGAGAGGCAAGTGGATGAACGTGTTGCAGGTAGTTTGAACCATTATATTAGGTTATGTTTCATAGACAATCGATTCTCATTTTACAAACACTTGCAGGTTTACAAACTAGAGAGTGTTTCCGGTTACATACCCATAAACGTTAATGTAATATTTTTAAATTTTACAAACTATTGGAGTAGTACCTACAAGTTCATGAAAACAAGCATTAACTGTAATATGATTTTTTAAAATGAAATTTTTTTAATGCTTACTTAGAGGACCATTTTATTTTTTGAACTACTTGAGTAGTTTTTATGAATTTGTAAAATTGAACACCAACTGTAGCTTGATAATTTAAAATAAAACTTTTTAATACTTACTTGTCTTACTATTGACCACACCAAATTGACCTTATTATTTTACTGTCAGAATGCTTACACCTGTAGAAATGAAAAATGATAATATATTAAATAAGTAGTCTGCTCTATCTAATAAATTAAGTGCTGCCTTATACTGTTAGTTGAAATGTTAGATTTAACTGGTTTAAAGCATAATATATTTTCTTGCCTGATTGTAGTTCTCTGCATAATTTATGCTTTTTATCTGTAAAATAAGTCTTGGATTATATATTATCCTGGTGATCTGCCAAGATGATTGATTTTTCACCCAGATAAATGTCAGATGCATTGAACTATTGATCCAGTTTTAATAAATCCAGATCTTTAAGGATGATTCAATTTTGAACTATTCAAACCATTTACGGTGATCTGGATGAAAAGGTTCTTTCCTCGTAGAACACAACATGGCCACCAATTTAGCAAATTTTTTTGCTACCATATTTCACTTTGATTAAAATCATTAGTATTATTACTCAATAATATTATTAAGTATATGTTTTTACTACTATGACTATTATAACTGCTATTAATATCACTTGAAATGATAAACTTTTCATTTTACTTGGTTACCTTCTTGATGCTTTATGCTCTTCCATTTGGTGGGCTTACAGTATTCTGCAATTGAGCGAATGTTTTATTCAGAAAATAACTGTTTTTTATGACGCTTTTTCTAATATTTAGTTTGCTCAATTTCTTTTTTGCAGTTCAAGTATAATTTAAGTAATGTTTCATTTTGAAAATTAAGAGTAAAGTATGCTTTTAAAATTGTGTTAAAGTGAAGGAATGTTCATTTTAAAGAAAGAAAGAATGTTGCATTTTAGTTAGTTTTCATTACGTATGTTGAATTGTCTTGTACCATTCATACATGCTATTAAGAATTACGACAGATTTGTGTTCCTTGTAATACAAACCACATGAATTCCGAAAGATAGGAATCAAGTTGATGAATACATGATGTGTAATTCACGAAAAAATTAGTTAAAATGAACTATTTGTTAAAAAAAGAGAAAAAATTAAACAACCCGGCTCCAAATATGTTGGCACCTTTTTGCCAGCACATTCGACAAAAAAAAAAAAAAATAATTTGACGGGGATGACTGCTAGGATAATATCTAAGTACCTAAGTCTTTTTAGTTACTTTTATGTGAATCTGCAAGTACTGTAATTTAGCAATGTTATAATGCAATATTTATTTATTTATTTATTTTCACATGTTTGTAACCTTTTATTGTTCTAGTTTTAGAATTTGAGCTAAGAAAAGCAAAAGAAACCATTAAGGCTTTGAGAACGAACCTCACTTTTGCTACAGGTTTGTTATGAATTGTGATTATCTTTAGTAAATTTCTATGTAAATGTTTTTTGAATTCGTATTTTTTTTAAAAATCCTTATGACATTATCTTTTTAGAATCTGATCCCAATACACCTACTACTAGTTCTACAAAGTCTATAGTCCATGAGGCTCTTAAACCACATGAAAAGAGAGCACTTAACTTTTTGGTGAATGAATATCTTTTGAGCAATTCATATAAATTAACATCAATCACATTCTCAGATGAAAATGATGATCAGGTATGTTGGTCCGTTTTACTTGATATTCATTTTTCTGTTTTGACTTTGATTTAAAAAAATGAAAGTTACACCATTCATTAAAATTATGATGTCAAATATAAAAGAAGTTGGTTAGGCAATGTTGTATTGCATATGTAGATTTACATTTCGTTGGGGTGGGGTGAGGGGAGACCTGGTATTTTTTAAACCTAACTATAAATGTTTTAAAATACCTTTTTAATAATTGCTTTACATTTACAGAAAGTTCCTGCCCCATACCCCCTTAAATACAACCCTGTTGTATTCCGAATATACATGTATTTCCAGAGGAGCTATTTATGCTCTTTATGCACACATAAACCAAGAGACAGTGTCTTCTCTGGAACCATAACATTTGGTATTTCTGAATACTAGCTTAATAAAGCTTATAGTGAGGTTATTATTATTATTACTTTTGTGGATTTATCCTCCTATTATTCACCATATTATAACTATGATTGCTTTATGTCACATGATATTCAAAACAATATTAGTGGTTAAAAATTAATAGTGGGCATTGGCAAGGCCATAGCTAAGGTTGACAGCCGAAATTTTTTCCTGGTTACGGTACTGTGCATTTGTGTCCTTCATTCTAACAAACATTTTTGGTGTGATTTCCCCAAGTATTCTGAAGTCCCATATGTCAAACTTCACCCTTCATCACACGTGTTTTCTAGTAAAATAAAAATGCACATTCAGAAAAATTTTCATGAAATACTAAAAAAGAAGCTATATTTTGCACTTTATTAAATTTTTACGTTTTTCATTGCTATCAAAAATTCAATGTTCTTTAAAATGTTTTTTCTAGAGCTTATCTCTTATGCATTGCTTACTTGTTATCTATGTAGAAATATTTTGCTATCATGTTAACTTTCTACTGGTGCACCTATTTTCAGTTTTTCAATTTCATTTAAAATAATATTTACACATAAATCACAAAAATTATTTTTTTTTAAGCATGTATATAACATCTTGATTTGTTTCATTAAATACATGGAAATAGCTATTATTTGAGAGGGTGGGAGTACTGTGACCCTTTGTATATTTGATATGTAAATAACAGTTTTAAAACTTCTCCAATTTTTATCAAAAATGTTTCAATATATTTTACATTTATTTTTCTTAAAATTTATTATAATTCTGATTGATTCATTCTTTAGAATATTTGAATTTTCACATTTGGAAAAGCTCTTAAAAATACTGGGTCTGTGTCTCTTTTGTTAAACGTGCTTAGGTTGCCCTAAATTATACAATAATGAGTTAACATTTAAATTCTTATACTTTTTTTAATGCTAGGAGTGTCTTCAAGCCTGAGAGTTTCTTTAAACCAAAAAACATCCTCCAGTTTTTGCCCCCCATTTTTGTAGATCCTGAGCATCTTTCTCATCTATTCCATTCTTTGTCCTGTCTCTTATAAGCTTCTTTTCCCACTTTTTTCTTGATTTTCCCCTCCTAATTTTCCCTCGAGTCTCCAGTTCAGTGTAAGCTGTAGTGTTCCATCCCCATTGATTCATTGGACATGCCCATACCAATGTAATTCCTTTATTCTTAATTTTTGTCATCATATTTGTCTTAACACCCCACTTACTCTTACTTCAACATTGGTCTTTTTCTCCTGTGTTGAAGTTCTAGCTGATTGTCACCAAAAGTCCATTTCCGTAGATAACATTTTCTTTTCACTTGATATAAATTTATACAGTGTATAAATTCTTATACACAGTATAAAATAATTGTTTTCAGTTATACAAACGATGATATCATATAACTCTTTAATTGGAAATTTCTTTAATCTGCAGATTTTTTTTCTTTGAATATTTTTATAGTTCAGTGAAATTCTGTATGATATTTTTAAAAAATTTCTTTTCTTTATATGTTTAAGGATTTTGAAGACTGGGATGATGTTGGCCTTAATATACCAAAACCTCCCAATTTGCATCAGCTGTATAGAAATTACAGCAGATACATATACTTGCATAATGAAGTATCAACGAAAGAAGTACAGACTGAAAGCACATCCCCTACACAAGTGGAAGAGCCTGATATCTGTATAAAAGAAAGCTGTGTAAGTGAAAAATTTAATGTGACTGAACTGTCAAAAGCTTCATTTCTATTGTTGTATATTCTGTTTATTAATGAATGCAAAAGTTTGTATGCTAGTTACTCTTTCATGCTGAAATGGCCAGATGGATTTGGATGAAATTTATAATAGAGCTAGCTTGTATTCTGAATTGAGCAGAACCACAGTCAATTGTTTTGTTGCAGAGGGGGACATTTCTCAGCATTTACATTATCCTAGTGCTACAAATTAACAATGTTTCTTCAACTTTGGATCTTTTAATAAGTTCATGATACATAAATAATACATTCCTACATCAAAATTTAAACAAGAATTAAATGGAAAGCATGTTTTTTTTTTTTTTTTAAATAATATTGCGGAGGTGTCAGGAGAATGTTTCAATTCAGCATATTGCAAACTTTCATTTACTATCATTATTGTTCCTTTGTTTAATAAAATACAGCAACAAAAATACTTATAAATGAAAGCACTATTATTTGGCTTTATCAACATAAAATATTAAATGTGAATTTAAAAAGGAAATTATTTTTAAAGTATAATGTAGAAATTAATTATCCAGTTGCTGAAGTATCCCCTCAGCAACTCGATAGTTAATTTCTAAATTATAATTTGGAATATACTTAAAATTAAATATTTATTCACTATGAAATATTTTTTTGGCACTTGGATATACTTATAATTAAATATGAATAAATAACTTTAACTTACATTTCACAAAAACTATTATGTCTGTAGATTTAAAAAATATAAAGTTCTATCTGCTTCAAATATTTCATTTTTGGCTACATTGGGACCAGTTATCATGGTTTGATGCTATTAGCACATAGGTTACCTTTTATCTAAAAAAGTACTGAAAAATAAATAAATAGCATGGTTCTCAAGATTTTCATCCATGTGTCGATTGGCTGTAATTGCTTTAATGCAAAAAAAAAAAAAAGAACTGATATTAGCATTTTAGTAATGCAAAAACATAATTATAATTTTCAATAATTAATGCATTTATTTTCTTGTTAATAATTTTGTTTTAAAAATTAATTTTTTATATCAATATTCTTATTTTTTAAAAATGAAATATTTAAAAGCTGACTCTTAAAATGTTTAAGTAAACATAGTTGTTTACAGCAAAATTATATGTGGTTGGAAATGGAGGAAATGCATAGGTATGAAAAACAAAACAGATCAATAATTAGCATCAGCTGACAACTTTTTTTTTTTTTTTTTTTTTTTTTTTTTTTTTTTTTCAAATTATGTCCCAACATCTAATGAACCTGAGCATTGCTGGGTTTCACAGCTAGTTTGTAATGAATCAGAGGGACAATTTCAAAAAAGAAAAGCTACTTTCTTAGAGAATTGCTCTTTTTGTCTGTGTATGATTTACAATTCATTTTTGTAATGATTAATTAATATTTTACCATATTGCATGATAGTACACATTGTTCAAAAGATGAAATGTTGTAAAAAAACTTCTGTTTAAATTCTTTACTTAATGAATTATTTATGAATAATTTGTTATATATTGTTTAATGTATTTCTCATTTTTAATAAAGAAAATTAAATCTTCTGCACCAGTTGCTTTACTTTTTATCCCCAGTTTTTTAAGGAGTATATTTTGAATACTATTTACAGTGTTTTATACCAACAAAGTGTCATCAAATTTTTTATCCTTTGTATAAAAATAAATTTTTTAACTTGTAAAATAGATATTAGATATTTTAGTGAAATTAAAAACTAAAAATTATTTTATTAAAAGTGCATGGGTGACTATGTATTTATCTTACTTTGGCACTAAAACTTTCACTCTTTTAACTAGGAACATGAGAAAAAGAGTTTGATAGAGCAGGTTTCTCAACTTATCCATGATAGAAATGAATTAGAGAAAGCAATTGAAGAAAGAGAGTCTGTCATATCAAGTTTGAACAGGCAAGATTTTTCCCCCCTCTTATTTGTGTACATATTTATAACTGTCTAAAAATATTCTGTGTATTAATGGAGCATAATCTGCTTTTTGTCTTAACAGTCCATGTTAAATTTAGATCAGGCTTTCTCAAATTGTACTTTGCTCAAAAATGAGAAGTCTCTGAAAAAAAAGGGTTAAAGAAAAAAATCTCATTGCTTTAGACTTAAAACTTATTTGACTCAGATTTATACCAGGTATTTCATTAAAACTCAAAACCCTCAAGTATTCCATTAGAAAAAAGGTTTGAAATACCCTGTGCTAAGATTTTATGCAAGGTACAGTCAACCCTCATTAAACCGCCACCCTCTTTGTTCAGCAGTTCTGGGAGAAAAGAGATTTGCTACAAAACATTCCTATGTAAAATTCCCTTGATAAACCACCCCAGCCACTGTTCACTTTTTCGGAAAAAGTTTATTTTTCTATTGCAAAACTTGAGTATTTAATGTAGGTATTTATCCTTTAAAACTTGATTTATAACTTTAAATTATTCTATAAAAACTTTAAGCCTAGCTTAATATCATAATTTATCTATAATAACTTAAATAAAATTAAATGAAAGCTTGAATGAATAAACGTTTTCTGAAGTTTTAAAATTCAAATCCATTCTCCTGTTATCGCAAAGAGGTTTCTGTGCTGTACTGTCAAAGCAGCATTATATTTCCTGTAAACGGTAGCATGAGCATTTATTTTCAAATCAAAACAACTTTATCGGCAAAGTTGAGAAGTCCTTATGCTTCTTGCCAAGTTTAATTTTCTTTTCAGTGCTAATTTAGCACACGAATTGTTCTTTCAACTAATAATAGTTATTTTCTTGTTTTGCCGTATTCAAATTTCTTTGCTCTTCAACGTAGTGATTCCTGATTGGACACTACATAAGCAGTAGTTTCTACCGCTACATTAAAGTTCTTGATCTTAGCCGTGTGTGAAGAGCACAGGGTGATGTTCAGCCAGCCAGCGCGAAGTTAACAACACATCTAAATTATTTTATTTTAAACTGTGAATTGTAGTTTCTTTTTAAGTAAAGTTTAATTGAAATAGAATTTGTTGGTTGTGGTATCAGCCTGTAAAGTTAGTCATGTAATCATTTTTGAAATATAAATTTAAGAACTATTTTTCTAACTTTACTAAAAGACTTTTCTAACTATACTAAAAGCTTAAATGCTCAGAAATGTTTAATCAAGTTTTATAATTATGGCTCATGAGACTGTACTTCTTTTTTAAGTTTATAATTAATGTGCAACTTGTAGAATGAAATTATTTCTCTCTTAATAAATGTATTTTAGCCAATTTCGGCTCTGTTTTATTCCTTAAATTTAAAACAGGTAAGCAGTAGGTAATAGGCCTTATGACACTTTGTTCCATGGAACAAATTTAAACTTCCAATGACTGCTGAAAGTGAAGTTCCAAACATCAATGCATCATCTTTTTTACATTGTAGGTCATCAAGCCAGATTAACCCTCCTATATGATTGTGCCCGACAGCTTCGATATCAGAGCCTTATTATCGCATGAGCAAATTGGGACTTTGCCCAGGACCCCCAATTTCAAATGTTTTTCTGAAATAGTCGTCTTTTATATCACATTTTTTTCAAAAAATAAAACAAATTTTATGGATGGGGCCCCCAAAATTCATCAATGCTTGGGGCCCCTGTTGGTCATAATCAGGACTTGTTCGATATCCCATATCAATCTTTCTTTCTCAAAAGAATTAAAATGAGCCACTTCAATCAAAGCGGCATAGTGAGTTATTTTGAACTGAACCAGGATATTGGCAGTCTTTCCAAAGACCTAAAACTCTTGAAAGCATACCTTGAAATATTTTTGGGCGTAACGTGACGTGTTTTCAAGAATGATCACCGATAGGGCCAATGAAACTTCTATCAGGAATAATTTTCAAAGCCCTGTGGTTTTCCTTTGGTTGCCACAAAGGGACGCAGTCACACCAAAAAAAATAGAAATCAGTTAAGTCCAACTTGAATTTTTACTGCCAAATGTTACGGGATTATTGCAACAGGATTATAAAATTGCTTGAAGAACATTCAGAAGATTTTTTTTAATGAAAAAAGCTGTAAACTAAATAAACCAAGATCGAGGTATTTGTGTGACCTTAAAAAATGCCTTTAACTTTATAAAAAGCAATGGGACTGTGCGACCAAAGAACATTAGGAATAAAATATGAAAGTGGCCTGAAAAAAGTGAATGTGTGTGTGTGGGGGGGACGACTAAAAAAGAGCTGAAGATGGCTATGGAGCATGCTCGTTCACGAATTTCCATAACTATGTCAGCAGAAGATTTTATCAATGTCGGTTTTGAAGAAATTGTTGCTGAAAATATGAGAACTGATGAGATTGTGGACTTTTTAAGACAAAAGCCATCTTTAGATACTGAACAAGAAAAAAGTAATATCGAAACTGAAGAAATTGTAGAAAAGAAAATGCCATATAAAGAAGCATTTATAAACCAAGCAGTTATTTTGAGCAGCAAAATAAAATTGACATAGGGTGTTACATTTGAAAAAAAATGTATAGATTCATTTCGTAGGACAAGTCAAAATCAGACTACTTTGAGTAATTTTAATTCTGGGTAATTAAAAAAAGGTATGTTTATTCATTCAATCATTTTATCAAGCTCCTTTGCTTCCCTTTGAATAAATGCATATTACTTTGATGGAAAACTACTTACTTCATGTGCTTTTCTTAAAAGTATATAAATTCATAGCATTAAAAGATAAATTTTAAATCGCCACCCTTACTTACCACCAAAAAATACTTGGAACCAAAGATGGTTTAACGAGGGTTGACTTTACTCTGACAAAATTCAAAGACCCCCTCAAAGTGCTCCATCAGAGGAAATGTTTGAAAAATGTGGTTGATTTCTACTTTAACCACTTGTTTGACACAATTTCAAAAATCATCATTTTGGTGCATTTTCCTGAATTTGTTGAAATATCATTAATATATGCTATGGATGTTATAGTTTTGTGCTTTTTAAAACTTCATAATTTATACTTATCTACTTATTCTTTAGGGAATTGAATATGTTCAAACAGAGCTCCACCAATCATACTGCAGAAAATTCTGAACTATGCCGTAACATCCCAGAAGATAAAAAATCTTTGGATTCGGCTGATGCTCAAGAATATGTTATTGTAAATAAACATAATGACGTCACTGCAATTTCTCAAGATGGTAAAATTTCTCCAAATTCAAAACACGATGAACATGCTGAAAAATCTGAAGTTAATGAACATCTTTTATCACCTGAAAACAGTTTAAGAAGCAATAGGTACCACTGTGAATTATGTATTTATTTATTTAATTTTCTGAATGCATATCATCTTTAAAACATTTTTAAGTTATCTGATTTGACTATATTATGTCAAAATTAAATAAATAGAAAAGTAACTGTATTTTATTTAAATAATTTTCTTATATAATTTTATTGCCAATACACAAATGTTTTTTTTTTTTTTTTTTTTTTTCCTTTAAAGAGTGTGAAATGTAGTATTTTGATTTTTTTCAATGTAAAAATTAAAAAATTAATTGTTTTATCCAGATTGTTCTATAAAATATATATAGATGAAATATTTGTATATAAAGTTTCCGTGTATTTTAGTTATTATTTTTATTTTAAGGAGCATTACCCCAGAATTTCAGAAGACTCTGTTCAGCCTTTGTCAGTCACAAAAAATTGCTCAAGATAACAGGTTAATCAATGAAATTGAAGATATTGTTAGTTCTAAAGATAATGTTGTCATGATGTTGGCTCGTTGTTTACCTCATATAGTTCCAAATATACTTCTTGCTAAAAGAGAGGTCAGTGCTTTAGTTTATAGAAAGAAAAAGAAAAGTTTTTTTTTTTTAATGTTATACTAAATTATGCTCAATTATTAATATATTTTCAAATTTAAAACGTAATAGAATAATGTTTATGAAGCCATGCTTTGAAAAATTAATTTAAGTATTGCTTATTTACTTCTAAGACAAAAAGTAATTGTTAAGAAAAATGTAATATTTGCTTAAAACAAAATAAACCTGAGCTACAGTTTTTTCTTTAATATTACTTTTTTATTCATGTATATTAATTACACCAAATAACTGGATTTGAGAAAACTAAGTTTTGGAAAGAAAAATTAATCATCTTGAGATTTAAAAAAAAAAAAAGGTTATATCTTTAATTTTCTTAAAATATTCTTTTTAATAACCTTGTATGTAAACTTATTTCTTTTATTTAATAAATCAATTTGCCCGTATGATAATAATAATCAATTTACCATATCAATTTATTTAAAAAAAATTGATACTGCATTAACTGCATATACTTTTTTGGGTGATTTTAAGAAGACTAAAAATACTGGAATTCTGCTCAAAGCTACATAAAGTAGACATGCAATTTTTCAAAAATTTTAAAATGTTATAACAAAACTAAAACGATATTTGAATTCAACGTTCTTTGAAAATGTGTTATATTTTCAATTCTTATGGTGTATTTAAAATTTTGTGTTGCATTTAAATTTTTAAAAATATTTTAGTGTTTAAATTAACTTATGTTTTACGTTTAAGTAACTTATGTTATCCGGTGATATATTTTTACCACAATTTTGATTCAGCAATGTTTATATTTATTCTTAAATTTTGTTTCTAGGAGTTGATTCCTCTGATTTTATGTGCCATAGCATTACATCCTGATTCAAAGCAGAGAGATAAGCTCTTAAATATTCTTTTTAACCTCATTAAAAGACCAGATGAAGAGCAAAGGTAATATTGTATTGCATTGTATATTATACATCACAAATCTGCAGCCAAAGGAAAAAGAGGGTTACCCAAAAAGTAGAATTTCTTGCAAAGAGACCTGTTTAATACTATTTTGTTAATTTAAAAAAAATCCAGATTTCATAGTGGCTGGGGCTTTTTGAATTCCTATTTGATGATTTATTACAATATGTATTCTCTCCCTCTTTCTCTCTCTCTCTGTGTGTGTTTATTTATTTATTTTTTTAAAAAGTAGTTAAGTGATCATTATTCACCTTTTCTTAAAGAAGGAATTTTAATTCATAATAAGTTATCTTAATTGTTTTACAAGGTTAAATGTAATTACTTACTCTGATATTTTATAGATATTTATTCTAATGTACCTATGCGATTTTTATTTATTTATAATTATGCAGTATCATAAAAACTTAGTATTGCTCTCAAATAATGATTCATATTTGCATCTATGTTTCTTACATAAATAAGTTCATTTATAGCTATCATAACTGAAACATTTTTTTTTTTTAATTGAATAGTATTATACTTTTATTTTCGCTCTTTGCAGGCAAATGATTTTAACGGGTTTAGTTGCTATTGCTCAACATTTAGGACCTTCACAAGTTGAAGCAGAACTTTTACCTCAATGTTGGGAACAAGTAAGTTCTTGTTTAATGACTGAAAAATTATATTTTTACACAACAATTTCTTTACATGTAAATTGTTGTCTTTCAAACATTAATTTTCAGGGATCCGCATAAGGAGTGTGGATCCAAAGAGAGTTATCAGTTCTTTCATTGCTTTGTTGTTTTTGGTATTTTAATAACAATTAATGAAACTCTTACTTTTACCAGTTGAGATAAATAAATAAATAATCCAAAATGGTGCAAGTAGTATTTAAATAGGGGATGGATCTTTATAAAAGGTTATTAATTTTGTTGTTGTTGCTGCTGTTGTTCAGCCTTTTGTAGGTGGTTGGTATTGCAGCATATATGGACTGGATCCCTTAGCATCCCTGTTGATTTAATTTAGACTTATTTCACTAACATGTTATCTCTTTAACATTACCACTATACTTATTATTATGGTAGACACCCTCTGAACCACCCTAAAGGGGACTAGGGGTATGCTGGTTAAACAAATTTTCAATTAAAATGGAGAATAAATAAAAAAAGAAAACATATATTTGATTGATATGCATTGTAACAAATGTATCAATTTATTACAAAAGTTTTACGTACCATTAGGAATAATGTTTTAAAAATGTCAGTCACATTATTTTTTTTTTTTTTTTTCTGCTGCAAGTTAGGGCATGGCTTCAACATTTTTTTTTTCATGCATCACATTGATGGAGGAAGCCGATGCTTGTTGTTCCACATATCATGTGCCATTTACAATGCTGTTGCTCCATCTGTGACATGACAGAGGTCTTCGTTGGATCATGCGTGTGAATCATCGTTATCATGAACCACGTCAGCGAGAGCACGGTGATTTTGTCATCTGACAGAAGTCAAAATTTTTCGCAGAAATTCCCTGTCAGCAGCCAAACATTTCTCCACTTCTTCAACATTGACATCTTGGCACCCACTAATGCATATGAATGTCAAGACAAAGTTGTTAATATAAAAATCTGCCTCTTCTGTTGTGGTTGCAGTTTCATGTAATTTTTAAAACTTATTAATATATTTTTTCTATTTAAATCAATTACGGATGGTTAAAGCAGAAATCTGGTTAAACAGAGACCTATTAAAAGGGTGGCCTACTGCATACCAATTCAAAGAAGACTTGTTCTGTGTTTTCATACAGTCATTTATTACACCTATTGTATACAATTTTACTTTAATGAATACAGCATCCAACACAGTTTAATATATGATATGGCTGAGCAAAAAGTAATATATTTTTTTATTTGTTCAAAAACTTGTTAAAAGTTTGCTGAATATATTTATGCATACTTGTGCTTAATTAATTTCTATTTTCAAATGAATTGCTTCAATTGGAAGGGGGAAAAATCCAAAAGAATTTTATGAAGAAATAAAAGCAGTATAATAAAAAAGTTAGATTATGGTAGAAAAGCTCTATTTGAACAATAATTTTATAATTTTCCCCTCTTTCTATGGAAGCTTATTATTTTAATGAAGGTCATTATTTTCTTGTTTTGTGTTAATAAAAACGTTTTAATTTATTTAATTAATGATTCAGAGCCTTTATATTTTACATTTATCTGCATGTAAGATATAAAAAAAATTATTTATTACTATTACATTTTGTTGGTTATACTTATTACAGTTACAGTAAATATAGTATATTAATGCTGTATGATTCTGATAATACTTCATTGAAAATAGTATCATTTGATGTATTCCCCAGCATGAATATGGAAGAATAAATATATATGCATAAATGCGTTTCAGTGTTTAATTCAAGGTGTCTACCGGTCAGGAAAGTCTGGAAAATGCAAAATCAACCAGGAATATTCTCTAAAAGAATAAATTTTCTTCAGTATTACAATTTTTTAAGCTTTTTTTTTGTTGTTGTTTGCTTGTCAGAATTCAGTTAGTGAAAAATGCTATGTTTGTGGGTTATGCAATGCTCATACCTATTTTACTACTGTTGTGGAGTATATCTTTGTGAAACGAAGTTTAAAAACCTATATGTCTATGGCCACTGATAAAATATAGGCATTTTTATCATCATCAGTCTGTATTCTTCCAGATTTGAAGTGTAGTTGATCAAAATATAAAATTTTGTGCTTGAAATGCGGCATCTGCATCTAATCTTGCCCTCTAGATATATCAACTAAGTATCTTAGTAGCACTAGTAGTGTTGATCAATATTGTCACAAAATTTTTATTATAAAAGGGGATGGTACTATTTTCCCAATGTAAAATGTAGGAATTTTTTCTCAAAAGTCTAAAAAAAAAATAAAAAAAATTGACTTTTAGAAATTTTGTAGATATCCTGTTAATGGAAATCAGCAAATGTTTTTTTAGTTTTATAAAATAATGTAATTCAGGCTATTTCATAACAGAATTTTGAAGATTATGCTTGTAAAATAAAATTATATTTTTTGTAGATTACACATCGCTATGTCGAGCGAAGGTTACTTGTTGCTGAATCCTGTGGAGTTTTAGCCCCATATGTAATGGTAAGTTTTAAATCTTATTTCTGAATTATTTAATTTATTTTTAAATATTTTAAGTTCTATAAATGACTTAGATAAATAATAAACTACAAATGGCTTTAATAACAAGTTACATTTTAATACTTTCAAACAAAAGTATTAAAATGTAATGCTTTACTTAAACACTTGCAGTATTTATGTAAAGCAAGTATATATAAACCTAAATTATTAAAATAATAACTGATATTTTAGCTTGATAGATAAAAATATATATTTAATTTTTAATATCATTTAAGTATGATTTTTATCATTTTATATGTGCGGTTATTATTATTATTATTATTTATTTATTTATTTTACTTTTTTTTTCAGAGTGGAATTCGTAGTTCGCTTCTTCTTTCCATGTTGCAGCAAATGCTTCAGGAAGACAAAGATGATCTTGTCAGAGAGACTGTTGTTCGAAATTTAGCTTTACTACTTTTATATGTTGATGATGTTGATAAATTTTCAAAAGTGTGTATTTTTTGTTCTTCAATAACTTTATTGATTATTTAGTTGCTAATTAATCACAGGCTTTCATATTGTTACGAATTTTCGGGGCAACCCGCTGCTCTGGGGCTTAAAATGGTTTAAAATTCGTATTCTACGCTTCAAATAGATAAATTTTGCTTTTTGTTGCATCAAAATCGGCCAATTAGAACCGGAGATACGGAGGTTTCGCTTTCCCATATGTTTTTCTATGGGCTTCTAGAAATCTCGAGAAATATTAGTCCTAGAGCTTAGATCTCTTCGCTTTTGAGGACTTATTTTTTGCGCCAAATTTGGCGATATTTCGCCAAAAGTCGCCAAGCTTGGCGACTTTTTGGTCATTTGGCACGATTTTCCCAATGGGGACTGGAAGTTGTTTTTCCTGCATTAAAAACGCATAATAACCTAACATTTCTGTTCTATGACATAATCAAAATTCACGCTTTATGTAGAACCCTCGAGAAATTGACTTTTCTGGAAACCTCTTGTACCTCCTGCGTCGGCTATTTATAGAAGCAGGCATCGCCCCGAAGCCAGTCAGTTGCGAGTTGAACATTCAATGTGTGAAGAGCTCTGAGTACGCTTGTTTTGTGTGAACTGATAGTGCTATAGAAGCTGTGTTTTAGCTTGCTTTGTGAAGTTGTTTTTAAAGTGCTGTGTGTAAATTCTTCATTGCTGTGTCTTAAGGGATAGTGTATTATATCCCTTGAATATTTCCACGGAATTTTTGCCTGTAAAAGTGACTTATTTTGTGTGAGAAATACGGCATTTGTGAGAGCTTCTGATCCAAGCGGATTGTTAAAAGCACGTTACTGCTAGATTGTGCTTGTGAATTATGTACAGCTGATTGTTCTACGAAGTTCTAGAAGCAATAAAGTTTGTGTTCCATCCTGACAAGTGACTTTTTACTTGAACATTTTTACACCAACAGGACTTTAGAACGACGAACCCCAGGAGTAGCAGAGTAATTCCGTAACATTTGGTGTCAGAATCGGGTTCTAAAGAAAGACTTTAATTTTCCAGTTTATGGTTTTGACTAGACAGAAAATGGAAGAACAACTTCAAAAGCTCATGAATATGATGCAAGAAATGAAAGCCGGACAAGACGAGATGAAAGCCAGACAAGACGAGATGAAAGCCGCACAAGAACAGATGAAAGCCGGACAAGACGAGATGAAAGCTGGACAAGAACACATGAAGGCGGATTTAGAGAAGAAAATTGAAGCAGGACAGACCGATTTAGAAAAGAAAATTGAAGCCGGACAAGAAGGAATGAAATTGGGATTGGAGAAAATGGAGACTGCTTTGGGAAAATTAGAGAAATTCGAAAAGAGTGTGCAGGAATATCAAGAGATAATGGAGAAAAGAATGTCGCTCATAGAAGAAACTCAAACGAAATATGAACAAAGAATTGAAGGAAAAATAGAAGAAAATGTTAAGGAATTGCAGCAAGATATTTGCAGAATGCGGGAAGAATTTAAGAATAAAATTGAGCAGAAACTAGACTGGAAAGAAAATATAGTTTCGAAAATACATGAAGAATGTGAAGCTAAAATTGAAGAAAAATTGGACTCTCTCGTAAAGCTGGGAAAGTTACCCGAAAACATCAGGTTATCTTCACACCGCCCAGCAGTGAAACTTACTGCCTATGACGGATAGACTCCCTGGGAAGCTTACAAGACCCAATTTTCGATCGTCGCCAGAGCCAATGGTTGGAGCGAGTCCGAGAAAGCTAATCAACTGGCCACTTCCCTTAGCGGAGATGCAATTAATGTATTGCAAACTATCGGAGCGACGAAGATAGGAGATTTTGACGCCCTTGCCAGTGCCTTGGAGATGAAATTCGCAGAGAAGTGCCAGAAAGAATATAGTAGAATCCAACTTAAGTCAAGGATGCAGAAATCTGGCGAGACCCTTCAAGAGCTGGCTTCGGACATAGATAGGCTGTGTCATCTAGCCTACATGGACCACCTTGATAATGTCCGAGAAGAAATGGCGGTGCATCATTTTATTGAAGCCATCCGTGATCCAGAAACCCAAAAGGCACTCATGTTGGAGGATTATCAGGATTTGAAGTCTGCTCTGGTGTTTGCAATGAAGCTAGAGGCAACCCAGCGGGCCGTGAGAAAAGATCGGCATGCTGTCAGAGCGGTCACGGTCCAAGAGGAAGCTAACAAAGACACAGAGAGCGTCGAGAACAGATTGAAGAGAATTGAAGATCTCATAGAGCGAAAATTAAGATCCGATAGAACGAGAGATGGCCCAAAGAAAGTAAAATGCTGGAAGTGTGGCGTCGAAGGCCATGTACAAAAGTATTGTGGTCGAAAGTCTCATGACCAGCAAGAGAATTCTAAAAACAAGAAGGAGGGAAACTAGGAGGTGGCCATCTCTCGCGGGGCGGAGGTTGCCATATAGTCAAAAGCCCCACCTAAAAGTCTTGCAGATTTCATCGGTGAATGGCGGCAGTAATGGACTCTTCGTACTGGGATACGTTAATGGTTCTCCATGCCACATGGTGATTGATACTGGCGCGAACGTAACCATCATAAGGACGGATCTGGCCAAGAAATTAAATTTGAAGATTATCTGGACTCCGCCCTCGCTGACCCTCCAGACTGTGACAGGTGACAAGATCGAAGTGGGCGGAAAAGCGCAAGTAGAAATCACGTTTGGGAATGCCAGATACGACCATGTGGTATATGTCGCCAATATTACAGACTCTTTTATTCTCGGACTGGACTTTTTAAAATCACACAAATTTAATTTGGACTTTAAGAATAATGAGCTTCGTTCAGATTCAGAAGAAATAGCTGCGTTCGATATTAGAAATGAAACTGTTTTGCCTGTTCAGCAAATAATAGCCCAGACTGATATCACTCTACCTCCCAGAACTGATTCAATAATTTCTGGAACAGTAAAAGAAAGCAATAAATTCCGTTTTGGATTAATCGAACACCCAAGCAATAGTGATTCCATCAGAGGAGTACTTGTGGGAGCAACACTTGTGGACTTGTCGAGAACAGAAATTCCAGTTAGAGTAGTAAATGTGACGGACAAGTCGAAGGGGATAAAGAAAAATGAAGTGTTGGCGACATGCACTCCTGTTACCTGCATTAATAAGAACATCAGCCAAACGACAGCTAAATCTTCCGAGTGCCTGACGAAGGATTTAATACAAGGCGTGGAGTTAACGGCAGAACAGAGAAGCGCTGCGGAGAAAGTAATAGCTGAATTTGAAGACCTCTTCCCCCTAACTTCGGGCGACTTTGGCCGTACGAGCTTAACTCAACATAGGATAGATACAGGCAGCCATTCTCCCATCAAGCAACATCCTAGGCGGCTGCCGTTTGCTAAGCAAGAAGAGGTGAGCAGACTTTTAGAGGAGATGCAGCGTGATGACGTCATCGAGCCATCGACTAGTCCGTGGGCCTCGCCGATTGTTTTGGTCCGAAAGAAAGATGGTTCCACCCGGTTCTGCGTTGACTATAGACGTCTGAATGACATTACCAAGAAAGACAGCTACCCTCTTCCCAGGATAGACGACACATTGGACACTTTATTGGGAAACGAATGGTTCTCCACTCTGGATCTCAAGAGTGGCTACTGGCAAGTAGAAATCCATCCCGATGACCGTGAAAAGACTGCGTTCACCACGGGACAAGGATTATGGCAGTTCAAAGTTATGCCTTTTGGACTCTGCAACGCACCTGCTACATTCGAGCGACTAATGGAGACAGTGTTGAGAGGACTTTCCTATGAAGCAGGTCTCGTTTATTTGGACGATATCATCATCGTCGGAAGGACTTTCGAAGAGCATCTCGAGAACATTCGAAAGGTACTGCAGAAATTAAAAGAGGCAAACTTGAAACTAAGTCCATCGAAGTGCAATTTGTTTCGTCGGGAAGTACGTTACCTCGGGCACATAATATCCGCCCACGGAGTCCGAACCAATCCCGAAAAGACGTCCGCAGTCCAGAACTGGAGTCGTCCCGAGAATATCCATGACTTAAGAAGTTTTCTCGGTCTGTGTACTTACTATCGAAAATTCGTGAAGGGTTTTTCTCAAATTGCAAGACCTCTTCACAAATTGACCGAGACTGGACAGAAATTTCTATGGACTGAGGAATGTGAGGACGCATTCAACGAACTGAAGACGGCTTTAACATCTTCGCCGATCCTGTCGTATCCTCACCCTGACAAGCCATTTATCCTGGACACAGACGCAAGTAAGGAGAGTGTCGGAGCAGTTTTGTCCCAGGAGATAGATGGCCAAGAACATGTCATTGCCTACTGGAGCAAATGCCTTTCGAAGGCGGAACGTAACTATTGTGTTACGAGAAAGGAACTTCTTGCTATCATTAAAGCGGTGGAGCACTTCCATCATTACCTGTACGGCCGAAAGTTCCTGCTCCGAACGGACCATGCCTCTTTAACCTGGCTTCTAAATTTCAAGAATACAGAGGGCCAAATAGCCAGGTGGATACAGCGATTACAAGAATATGACATCGAGATACGTCATCGGAAAGGGTCATCTCATCGAAATGCAGATGCTTTGTCGAGAAGGCCCTGCATAGACAGTTGTCGCTATTGCTCCAGGGCAGAGAAAAATTACCCTCTGAAACATCCCGTTGTCCACCAAGTTACATCATCGGCACCATCTCAAGATCCCTGGAGTGACGAAAATGTTCGGGCGGACCAATTAGCAGACAGCGACATCAAACCTATTGTGGAATTTATGGAAAAATCTAGCGCTAAGCCCAGTTGGCAAGAAATATCATCTTACAGTCCAGCAACAAAACAGTACTGGGCTTTATGGTATTCGCTTCGCCTGAGGAATGGAGTCCTGTATCGTAAATGGGAGTCGGACGACGGCAAGATGCTCCGATGGCAGTTAGTACTCCCTCGCTCGAGGATTCCGAAGGTTCTAGAAGAGCTGCATAATGGCTTAACTGGAGGCCATTTTGGCGTAATGAAGACCCTGCAGGAAGTTCGCGAGCGCTTCTACTGGGTTAGGGCTCGAGGCGACGTCGAACAGTGGTGTCAAGCTTGTGACGCCTGTGCCGCCCGTAAAGGCCCGAAGAAACGAAGCCGTGGAAGACTACATCGTTATAATGTAGGAGCGCCTTTTGAGAGGATTGCCCTCGACATCCTGGGACCTCTTCCGCGAACTTCGGATGGCAACAAGTACATCCTAGTTGTCATTGACTACTTCTCTAAATGGCCCGAAGCGTTTCCTATTCCCGATCAAGAAGCTACGACCGTAGCAGAGGTACTGGTGCAAGAATGGATTTCCAGATATGGAACCCCTCTGCAACTTCATTCCGACCAAGGGACGAACTTTACCTCTGCAGTCTTTAAAGGACTATGCCAACTTCTCGGAATGGACAAAACCCAGACTACGCCTTTACACCCACAATCCGACGGCATGGTGGAGAGGTTCAATCGCACAGTTTTAAACAACCTCTCGCTTCTAGTATCTAGGAATCAAGAGGACTGGGACAAGAAACTCCCCCTCTTCCTGCTGGCCTATAGGAGCGCCGTCCATGAGACTACCGGCTTCACACCTTCCCAGATGCTGTTCGGCAGAGATCTTCGTCTTCCCGCCGATCTAGTGTTCGGCCGCCCTCCAGATGCGCCTTCATCGCCAGAGGAGTACGTGGAAAACCTTCGGGCACGGTTTGAAGATGTACATCATTTTGCTCGGGAGCGGATCAACCTGAACACGGAAAAGATGAAGACTCGCTACGACATGAAGGCTACGGGACACGAGTTCAACGCAGGTGACAAAGTTTGGCTATGGAATCCTACTCGACGGAAAGGCCTGTCTCCGAAGCTGCAATCGCCGTGGGATGGTCCTTACACAGTCCTAAACCGGCTGAATGACGTCATCGTACGGATTCATAAGTCACCAAACTCGAAGCCAAGAGTTGTACATTACGATCGGCTAGCCATCTACCGCGGTTGTAATTAGTTCAGACCATGGTCACTATGGCGTAATTCCTCTTTTCTTTCAACTCTCATTCCTTTCCTGTCTTTCTCTTCTCTTCCTCTTTCTTCAACTCTCTTTCTCTCACTACTTACGCCATGTTTAGTGTACATATTTGTAATATATTGGTTTTTATTAATGTGTATTTGTTTATTACATTGATTACTTATTAGTGTAATTGTTTATTATGTATATTATTTATTTATTAGAGTGCATTTGCTTACTGTGTTTATTGATTATTTGCTTAAATTATGTTGTTAAGATTTGGCTAAAGGTTGGACACTGTATATTTGTGTGACCTCCTAACCGGGGATTGTACTGCCCGGGACGTGCAGTCCTTGGGAAGGGGGCAATGTTACGAATTTTCGGGGCAACCCGCTGCTCTGGGGCTTAAAATGGTTTAAAATTCGTATTCTACGCTTCAAATAGATAAATTTTGCTTTTTGTTGCATCAAAATCGGCCAATTACAACCGGAGATACGGAGGTTTCGCTTTCCCGTATGTTTTTCTATGGGCTTCTAGAAATCTCGAGAAATATTAGTCCTAGAGCTTAGATCTCTTCGCTTTTGAGGACTTATTTTTGGCGCCAAATTTGGCGATATTTCGCCAAAAGTCGCCAAGCTTGGCGACTTTTTGGTCATTTGGCGCGATTTTCCCAATGGGGCCTGGAAGTTGTTTTTCCTGCATTAAAAACGCATAATAACCTAACATTTCTCTTCTATGACGTAATCAAAATTCACGCTTTATGTAGAACCCTCGAGAAATTGACTTTTCTGGAAACCTCTTGTACCTCCTGCGTCGGCTATTTATAGAAGCGGGCATCGCCCCGAAGCCAGTCAGTTGCGAGTTGAACATTCAATGTGTGAAGAGCTCTGAGTACGCTTGTTTTGTGTGAACTGATAGTGCTATAGAAGCTGTGTTTTAGCTTGCTTTGTGAAGCTGTTTTTAAAGTGCTGTGTGTAAATTCTTCATTGCTGTGTCTTAAGGGATAGTGTACTATATCCCTTGAATATTTCCACGGAATTTTTGCCTGTAAAAGTGACTTATTTTGTGTGAGAAATACAGCATTTGTGAGAGCTTCTGATCCAAGCGGATTGTTAAAAGCACGTTACTGCTAGATTGTGCTTGTGAATTATGTACAGCTGATTGTTCTACGAAGTTCTAGAAGCAATAAAGTTTGTGTTCCATCCTGACAAGTGACTTTTTACTTGAACATTTTTACACCAACAGGACTTTAGAACGACGAATCCCAGGAGTAGCAGAGTAATTCCGTAACAATATATTGTATTTTTTCCGATTACATCTATTTTATTAAATTTCTTGGAATTTCATAAAAGCAATAATTATGAACTCAGTTGGAAAATCAATTTACTAAAAAAATATTTTTGTATCACAAGTAGATTTTCCTATTTGTTATAATATTTTTAGAATTCAGTTAATATATTTTTTTTATGAGTATGCTGTTGAATTAGAAACAAAATAATCTCATTAAATACTGTAGGTTAGTTTTGGCAAAGTATACCATCATTAGTTAAAACTGAAAAAAAAAATCTTGACTTGTTATTTTTGATTTAAAAAAAAGATAATTCTTTCTAACAGACTAAGCATGAATGAAAAAAAAACCAGTGAAACTGGCTAGTAAGTAAAAACCAATTACATATTACTGTAGTTAGGAAATTCTAGCTAACATAGAAATTTCTTTTGCATTGTTCATTGGTATATATTAAATACTGTGTTTATTTATTTATTTTTGTAACCAGAATATTAAATGATTATTATTTTTTAGGTTTGTGAACTGCTGTTTTCTTCACTTGAGGACAGAAATGCAAATGTTGTTGAGTCTGGATTAAATGTTTTGTTGCCTTCAATTGCTGTGTGGGCTCTTGAGCTGGGTCAGATAGAATCTCATCTTCTTCCTTCTGTGATGACTATTGTAGACAGCCATTTTAAGGTAAACCGACATTTATTTATATTTATCTAAAACATGCTTATATGCATTATTATAATTTTTATATGTGTTTTATACAATAGTGTTTTTTTCCCTTATGTGCATTATATTTTAATTAGAAATATATTAATCTTGTACAGGTTTGTCTAAAATGTACTAGCACTGATGTTTTTCACTATAATTATGATAAATTAACCCTTATTTAATAGTTTGTATTTTTAAAATTTAAAATACTTGAAATTGCATTACTTTTTGTTTTCGTAATTTCAAAAAAGCACATTCAGAAAATGATTTGAAAGAATCTAAGGTTTTTTCAATACCTTTGAAATTATTAATTTATTAAAAAATAGCAGACATCTTGAACAGAATATATCTCTTTATCCAAATATATATGGATTTTAACTATAAATGGCAAACATACATTAAGTTTTTATGTAAATTAACAATAAATATAAAATATGAAAATAGGTAACTTTTTCTAAAAATAGATCCAGGGTAAAATTGAATAAAGATTTATGAGATTTATTAATGTTTTTTCTATTTCCTATAATGTCAGTCTATCTATGATTATCATTGAGCACATGATGATATTGTTGCTTTAACAACCTTTTTTTTCTTCTTTTTTTCCCAACTTTAATGAGCTTAATCATTAATTCGTGACTATCATGACTTTGATCCTTTTCATTGAAACTTGATCAACAATGAAAATTTTAAGCGACATTTAGTATTTAATTATAATATAACTCTAATAACATAATTCTGATTTAAGCTAGAGGTCTAAGTACCATTTTATTTATAAGTATTTTTTTTCCCTTCTGGGGCAGTGGGGGAGTTATTAACGGGGACAACTCTCTTATAAAACAAAATCACAACTAAGATTACCGTATTACCTGGTTTTGTTTATTCATGTGACTGTACATTTCTAACGAAAATTATCAAACTTAAATTTGTACTTGAAATGTGACATCATTAATGTCTTCCATTATGTTTGATAGTAAGCAAATAAATACTGTGAAACTAAAATATTAGAGAAACACCAATCTAAACATTTATTATTCAGATCATTTAAGGTTTTCTATAATTTATTTTTAAAATGTAACTTCATGTACTGTTTACACAAATTATTTAAATTTTTCTTGCAATAATAGTAATTTTTTTCATCATGAATTCTTATCAGAAAAATGCAAGTGCTTATTAAATGGATACTTTGAAAGACTCCAGTGTCTTATTTTTTGTAATTTTCAATGAATATAGATCATTGGTTAGTTCTTTTTGCAAATCAATGTAGCATACTAAAAATTAGTGGTCAATTTCAAATTTCACAAACATTTTATAGGTGTCGATAAAAAATTCAGTGTCTGAAAGTGACATTATAATTATGTAAATTCAGTATTTTATATGAAATATTTAATTAATACTAAATCCTCATTACACTTATTAGTTTATACAACAAAATTGAGAAGAAAAAGTAATGAAAAATGTATTAGATACATTTTCTGATAATAATTATGAAATAGTGTTTAATTATTATTAAAATATTCTGTTTCCTTAAACATACTTAATAATAACATAACTTACATAACATACCATACTTAATAATAACCTTAATCATAATCAGTTTTTCTATGCATATGTCATCATGTAAACTCTAGAGCTAATTTATTATGGCTGAACATTTTACCTATAAAAAATTAATTTTACTAATTACAATTTTATTACTTGTATGATTTTTGGCATTACTTATTTATCTTAAGATCCTGAGTGATGCACCTTTGTCTTCTGTATCTGGTCCTGTTCAAAATGAAGAGCAACAGTGTATATTACTTGTTAGAGCTATGTCTACATTGCTTCCATTTTTGTTTATATCTGTTCTGAAATCAGGTCCATTTGCTGAACACTTAGAATCCACTATCAACTTTCAAGATGCAGAAATTGATTGTAAGTATTTATTATTAGTTTTAATTTGGCAGCAAGAATATTTTTATGATAATTTAATATTAAAAGTTTATTGGATTTTAAAACTGAATTTTCTTTCATATACCATTCTAAATTCCCTCTTAAATAATGTTTTGCTAGAGTTTTGGTTTGGACATGTCTTCAAAGGACAGCTTAGTAATAAAATCTGTTGTAAATTAAGAGTTAGGTGTTGCATCTTTTATTTTAATCCCTCTAGAAAATTTGTTCTAAAATAGATGAATCCTTCTCTTCTTATATGTATATTCATAATTTATAGGTATGTCAAACCCACATAAATTTATCTTATAATTTTGTTAATAAAGTAATGGGAATGAAATGTTGACATTTAATTTTGTTTTTAATTGATTAATTATATGTTGTTCTATAGTTTTGTCTGTATTTTTCACAAAAGACTTACAAAAAAGTTTCCTTTCTGTATATAAATATGATTAACTAGTTATAAGTATGTGTTTTGTTTCAGTGGATCGTATTCCTGCTTATCCTTGTATATTACAACAACCGTCTGTGATTTATGGGAACTCTGATGAATTGTTAAATATTGTAAAAGTATTTGACAAATATGTAAATTCTGAATGGTACAAGCCATGGCCAAAACATGATTGGGTGATTAGTGAACTGTAAGTATTTATATTTATATTTTTTATTCTATTTATTTTATCATATATTGTTTTCATGTGTAACTGGTTGTGTAGTAAAAAATATAATATGTTTTTACTATTTTCTGATTTCTCCATATCATTGTTTTTAGTTTAATTTTGTAATGTTATAAGATGTTGTAAAGTCAAATTTTCCATTAATTTTAATATTTAGCATTAAATAACTATACTTCATTTTCCTTTAAACTAAGCTGTGTTAAGCTATATTTCTTTTTTTCAACTTGATTTTTCCCTCGTAAAATGTGCTAATGTTTCATTAAGAATGATACATGAAAAGTTACTGTTTTAATATTTTATGATTATTGGAAAAATGACTTCATAAAAATCAGATATATTAAGAGCTGTAATGTTTTATATTCTGTTGCATTTTGAAATAAAAGTACACAAAATATCTCTTTCACTCTAAATTTAATTTGTTTGTTGAAAATGTTATCTGAAGTCAAGTATTTATAACTAGCTGATAGTTGGGGAGGATTCCTATGATATCCTATATTGTATTTAATTTTGGTATGTAGTAACTGATTAAATTTATTGTTTATGTATATTGACTTTATGATCATTTCAGAAACTATTACAGTCGATCTGCATTAAGTCAAAATTGAAGGGTAGCAAAAAATTTTTGTTTTAATCTAAATTTGTATGAACTGATAAAAAACAAAATGCAAGTGTTGTTTGTGTAACAAATTTTGGGTTAAACATTTTCAACTTAATGTGGTTTGGCTGTATGAAGGTTACTAAGATATGAGTCTATATAAATTATAAAGATACAAGTTTAAATTATAATCTTATTTAGATATGTTTAAATCTTACTAAGATACGAAGAAGAATATACGAATTCTTATCTAAGAATATGTTTAATCTTACTAAGATATGTTTAAATTGTAAGTATCGAGAACAAGAGATTTTTTTACTCTTGAATAAAAAAAAAACTTATTAGTGTTTTTGAAGGAAAACCTTTCAATTGTTGCATAAATTCAATGATTTGTGTTGTGTATCGTGAATTGAGTAATTTCGCATAATGTTAATTTATCTCAAGTTTATGATTAAGTGTATAAGTGCAAAGATTTATTTTTGCTTTTTAATGTAGACACTCGAGTTGTTTTGAAAAATATTTGTTTAATTTCAGATTATCATGGCTTCATAAGATTTATGGATTTGTAAATTCTCAGAGACAAGGAGTTGTACATGCTTTAGTAGAATTAATGCACAATTTTTGCCATCTTTTTGGAAGATCCTTTACTCAAAAGAATGTAAAACCTATGTTTCTTTCACGCCTTATGATCAGCGAAGAAGAAAAAAGTATATTTTGTATTTAAATTAGTGATATTTTTATCAATAGAAATTTTCTCTTTTTAACATCTTTCTTTCCATTTAATCTTTATGTTTTTTTTAAATTTACATTGTTATAGAATATTTGTTATCAGATTTTTTCAGTTTATTAACTTTTTAAGCTGATTTTTAATACAGTAATCACTCTTTGAATCTAAATAACATTTTATAGATTTCATTCTGGAAGTGCTTATATTTAGTGACATTTTGATTTGTTTGTGTAAGGCTGATTAGCTACTCATGGGCTGTAGGCCAAGGGGTGGGGTCTTTCTAAGGGGTCTAACCTATATTTATGCCAAGTTTCAGAGGAAACCACAGAAAACTCAACCGGTTAGGTCGGTGGGTGCAACCTGATTGATTACGAACCATGACATGTTGACGCAGTACTGCTACAAAACAGAATATGTATACGGTTTTTTTTATTATTACTGTTTTGTGCGTTATAAACAAAAGTATTACTTATATTTTCCCTTAACAGCTTCTGTTTTGAGAGTTTTGTTGTTTAAATCAAATTGTTTTAATAAAGCTAAGTTAAAACAGTTGATTGAGAAAAAATCTGTAGACATCATAAGAAAATCCATAAAAATGAAAACTTTAATTTAATGAAAATTCTATCTTAAGCAGAATAAATAAGTATATTGTCTTGATATATCAACTCTGAATTGAAATGCTTGAATATAAACATTTAAATTAACCTTTTCAAATGATCTTGTTATGAAAAAGCATTTTAAAGATAAGTACATTCAAGTTCTAAATAAATTTTTTCTTTCACATACATTTTTAAGTGAAATGTTCAGAAAGGGAAGAATTCAGTTAATTTTTTATATGCTTATGTAGGTTCTGGAATATCAGCAAGCCGTTCAGCATATCAAGATGCAACTGTACCAGTTTACGTTGCTGGCGTTCTTGCTGCTCTACACCAGGTACATTCAAGGCTAATTGTTAAAAATCATAAAAAATAAATTTCCGTTATAACATTTGATCTGTTCAAGTTAAATGTTTCTTTTTTTTTAATGCTCTTCATTGTTAAATTGCTTAGGCAGAAGATAGACAAGAACTTCTAGAATTTTTGCAAGATCTCCTTTGTACTGTCTCTTTGTACCATCTTCCTGATTGTAGCATTAAAACTGCTCTAACAGAATTGAGGTAATATAAATTATGTTTTCTGATGTATAAATTGTAAATTATTGGTTTCAAATTATAAAAATTCTCATAATGGTTTTATTTGTTTTTAATGTTTTGTTCTATTCATTTTCAAAAATCTTTCTTATAAGCAGCACATACAGCCTTCCCCCCTGTAAATAAATATTTTACTAATTAGAAAGAAAATAAGAGTTATTCAATTTAAACAGAATGTGTAATAGAGCAAAATGTTACTCTAAATCACCTAAATCACTATTTCATTTTTTTAACTAGGCTCTCTAAAAAACAAAATTTTGTATGAAGCATGATACGTGCCATGCTATTCTTTCACACATATATACTCATATTTAGAGCATTTTTTAACTCTGTATATGCTAAAAACTTCCCAGCATTCTGAACTCATAGTACGATTATTATTTGCACCCACATTTCATGTAAACATGCTATAGATTTTGAGTACAATATATCTTTCAACACTATTATACTGCCCCATTGAAAATCATCATTTTGTTGTTGGTGCTGTAGTATTCAATTTCTAAATAACGAATCCTACTTCACACAAATTCATTTATTACAGTATAGTCTGGAATAGACTAACCGTGATATATGAGGGACAACCGTATTGTTAAAAAACTCTTTAAAATGTTACAAAAGTATACAAGTTAAATAAATGTTATTATGATTATTGCTATTGTCATTATTTTGGCCTATGTATGTGAAGCTAACAGTCATATAAATTTTATTTCCTTAGCTCTAATAAAGCATATCATGAGTTGCTGCTGTCTGTCCTATGGGATGGTGTTGTACATAACTCTTCGTATGTGAGGGTGACTGCTGGGAGACTCTTTGAAACTTTGGTGGGAGTTGTAAGTGAAAATCTTTTGCGAACTCGTGTCACCCCTGCTCTTGTGACACTTGCAAGTGACCCTGAAATGTGAGCAATAATGAATTTATGCTTTCTTAAAACAGATATCATCTGAATATCTATGTGATGTATTTAAATTTATGAATAAAATTTAATCTTTCTTTCCTACATTACAATAATTGAATTTCTTTTCTCATTTATTCTGACACTGGGCTACTGGAGGATTATTTGGTCTTTTACCGTGACCTCTAGATGCCTCCTAAAATCAACATGTGGAAAGCGTAATCTGCAGTTTTCAATATCCTGGTTGCTCAGCATATCCGACTAAAAGACTGCACTCGTCCTCTGGAGTCTGATTAAGACAGAAGTTAAGAGAACTTTGGATTAAATCCTCTCCGCTCCCTGTCCCACAGTCAATTTGAATAAAATTGTTGGACATTATCTGATTGTTTTTAATGTAATCCAGAATAAATACCTGTTCTTATTACATATATGCATATAATTGTTAATTGTGTTTAAGAACCTTCGTATATTATTTAAAAAAATTCTAATAAAATTTTTGATTAGCATTTCTAAAATATGTTAGAAGTGTACTTACCAACTTTATCTGGAAATGAGGTGGGGTTGGCATTGAAGGATGGAATTTGAAAAGTAAAAACTCTCTCCCTTCCCTGCAATTTATGAAATTTTATTTTTTTTTAAATTATTATTTCTTCTTTGTTTTGTTGTAATTAAAAAAAACTTCCTGATGATAATAAACTCAGGGATGTTAATTCTGCGCCGAAACACAAATTCTTGCGCCGAACTGCACTTTTAGCCGATTTTTGCGCCGGTCTGCGCCGAATACGTCATTTTGACTCTTTTAGGGTGCGCCGAAACACAAATATTGCGCCGAACTGTGCTTTTAGCCGATTTTTGCGCCGAATACGTCATTTTGACTCTTTGTTAAATTTTTGCCACACTCATTTATCTTTTAAAGCTCGTATGGAAAGCTAGTTAGCAGTAAAGCAAGATTCAAACTGCGTACGAAAGCTGCATTCCGAAGCCATTCTACCCGCCCCGGATCGGACCAGTCGGACTTTGTTAGTCACCTCAATCAGGGCCGGCCAGATACGCAAACAAGTAATCATTGCAAAGGGCACCGTTTTTTGTTTATGAAGGGGCACGATTTCCAACTTAAAATCATAAAAGCAATTTTGAAAAAAGTAAAAGGGACGTCTTTTTCTACGTTTGCAGGGTGGAGTGGGTGTCATCTACCGCAGGGCCGCCCCTGATCTAAACCAGACCGGTCCGTAAAGAAAACAGTATATTAGGGTGACGTCCCAGCCCCTAAAAAATCACGGTTTATGACCCGGCCCGTAGCAAGAATGAAAATTGGAAGCATGACCGGTTTAGAAATCAGAATCTAGGCTGTCTGAATTAATAGAATCTGCCAGTGGTGTAATCGCGGGGGGTAGAGATCTGTGCGGGCCCAGGCTTTTGCAGCACGATTCATTCAAGACACGGGCTGACCTCAGCATTTTCTAGAATGGACCGGAACAAGCGTATACTCTTAAAGACGGTCCTCTGCGCTTGCAAAATCGAGCCTTTCTGGAAATTTTTGCTCTTCTAAAATTTGGACAAGACGAAACGATTGGCTTGTGATTCCCCCCCCCTCCTTAAATCATGATTAATATACGAGCTGGACCGGGACTGAATTTTTTATTTTGATTAAATGCCGGGCCGGGCTAGACATTTTCGGCCCGTGAAGATCATGAGCGGGGAGATGCCGTTTCACTACTTTTTCATTCGAGCTTATGTCAGCAGAAGTAAGCGTTCTTCACTTTTCATCATGGACGCATGATTTTTGAGTCTTCAGTTGCGAGTGTTCCTAAACCTTTCTTCTTAAAACTACACCACTGTTTTTCTCTTTGTGTGTGTGCAGGCTCTACGAGAGGGGGCAGACGGGGCGACGCCCCTGGGCCCGTGTTCAGCCAAAGTGCGTCCGCAAATTTTTCAGAATGTGTTACGAATTTCATTTATAGATCCGTAATTAAAATCTTTATTTTAAAATAGACTAAATTTTGAATACATAATTCTAGAATGATATAAACGGCAGAAATGTTAATTCTACCATTCAAATATTAGTATTTTTACAACCTTCGAACATGCATTAAAAGTACCATTGCATATAAGAAATACTTCCCTCCTACTCTCTTTCCATTTAGCATTTATATGAAAACCATTAAAAAGAGCAGTTTCACACACACACAAAAAAGAATTCCTTCCGTCCATGTAAATCCATGTATTGTTTTTACCAAGTTGCTGATAGCATAGCCTGTATACACCCTTTTTTTTTCCAGAGCTTTCAAATAGTGTTTTGCTTTTAGCAAATGGTGTTTGCTTGCAAACTTTGCTTTTCTTGTATGCATTTATTGTGTTCCTAAATCTTCAATTTTATGCTCCAAAATCATGTTAATTCTGATCTCGAATCTTAGTTTTCCTCTCGGAAACTATTTTTTTTGTGCTCCCAAATGGAATTTTTCTGCTCCCAAATAGAATTTTTCTGCTCCCAAATGGAATTTTTGTGCTCCCGAGGTGCTCCCAAATGAAATTTTTTCTGCTCCCGGGGTGCTCCCAAATCGAGTGTTGGAGTTAACATCCCTGTAAACTTAATGAAGCAATGTTGATTTTTTAGATTAATTTTTAAGAGGAATAAGGAGAATTCATAAACTTTTTTTTGTATATTAGAAAATGTTTATGTATTTCTTATTGATTCAGAGCTTTTTTTAACATATTCTGGTTTAATTGAAAATTTAACTAGCCTTTTGGTGTTATTTATGGTAAAAGTAATGTATTTATGTTTAAAATTTCTTTAAATGCAGTGGCGTAGCCTAGGGGTGTGTGTGTAATTTTTTGCCATACAAAATGTATATTTCTTCACTCCCTTATCACACACACATATGTATATATATGAGTTGCAGTAGTCGTAACCCACCCCCAAGAAAAATTTCTGGCTATGCCACTGTGTAGGTGGAAGGTCATTGTCAAACGTATTATAAATTTTCTTTTTTGGGATTTTTATATTCTTTCATCAAAAGTTGAACAAAACCTGTAACTTTAAATGACTATAGTTGGTCTTTTTTATATGAAAAATATATTAAAAATTGTCATTTAAAAAATATATTTTCCCCATAATTATATCTGAAACATATCTTATGCAATTCAGAATTTCAAAAGAATTTTTGAAAATACTGATGGTACTTGTAAATTATGGATGGTGATGGTGCTGAAAAAATACTTTTAGTAATTTTCAAAAGTTTTTCCTAGTACTTTTCCTTTCCTATTTTCAGTAGAGTCTGCTGAATAGCTGATTTCAGCATTCAAAACATTCATAAACATTCTAAAAACTATATGCTAAAGAAGAGAAAAAAACTGTGAAACTATGTTTGTTAATGCTTTTTATTATTAAATAATTGAGTTATTATTTATAGGTATAATTTAATAATTATTTAAACTGTATTCTAGTATTGTAAGAATTGCAACTGTGCCAGCATTAGGTGCCATAATGGAGCTTAGTTCTCAAAAAGATGTAAGTTTTCTTACATTGATCTATTTTATTTTTGCAACATTATTTGTTCTATTTGCTTTCACTAATTTTTATTTTAGAAGACAGTTTTAACTATTATGTCTCACATTTTAATATCAGAATTATGATCTTAAACATAATTTTATATTTCATTCTTATGCTGCAATTTAGAATTATTCAAGTTTTTTAAAGCAGGTATGCAAATATTATATTATTGTTGTGAAATCTTTCTTGACAGTCTGTGTTTTGTCTTATTAGTCATTATTAGAGGAATGAAGTTCATACCATGTAGGAAATCATTGCATGTTATGTTATTAGTGTAGAAGGACGATTCTCTCCCCCTCCCCTCCCTTCATTTTTTCTCTGTCACTTTTTTTTTTAAGTTGATGATGATCATACTCAGTATAATATTTTTAAGTATTTATATGTGCATTTAAATTTGTTTATTTTTGCAGCTCATGGGAAAAATATTTGAATATGTAGTCTAAACAATATGCAAGATGTATATTAAATACCTTATTTCAAAACTCTTTTTAGCTGAAAAAAAAGTGATGATTATGAAATTCTATGGATTACGTAATATAGGCATAGAATTTCATTTGGCCGAAAAACAAAGTTAGATTATTATCCACTTATATTAACAGTAAATATATGTCTGATCCAACATTCAGAAAAAAAAATTTCAAGCACAAAATTTGCCTTCCAAATCAACCAAAATGTTATCTATTTAGAAAAAAGTTACAAAATTCTGTTTGTTGTTGTTGTTTCATGTCCCCCTGGTCCATAAACCTAGACTAGATCCATGATCCCATGTTGCTCAAACAGTACTACTAGACCTTTTCCCTCCTCACTGCACAGCTGCCTCAGTGAGGTGCCAATATAGTCAATGATGTGAGCAGGGAAGCAGGGCAGGAGCAAGGGCAAGAAAAATAAGTCTTTTCTTTGTTGACAAATTTCAGGCTCTTGACGTGTCCACTATGCCGTCTGGCCCATGCAGTGTGAGCTGATCTGGTGTATCCGGACTGTAGACACAAACCAGGCCGGTTACCAGCATACCAATTGTGTGCGAGAGGGACTCTCCAAATAGAATTTGCTTTAGCCTTGTGGGTAGAAAAAATTTCGGACGCGAAGAGGTCACAAGAGGCAGCAAAAGAAAGAGCACTTCCCTCTTTTACAATCAACCTGTCACTTCATTGCCGAAGACTCCAACATGGGGAGGAATCCATTGAATACAAACTCTGCTTTTCTGTGAAAATGTAGCAATTTAGGAAATAATTTCCTGTCCGTTGTTTTCTAAAATATTCGGCCAGTTTTTTAAGTACTGAATTGAACTCTTGCTGTTTGTCAAAATATAGGTATCGCTGTTTTCAAATCAGAGGGCAAAATTTACGGCTTCTTTGATTGCAAGAAGTTCCAATCAGAAAACTGAACAGTCATCTGAGTTGCGAAATCTGCAACAAAAAACCAAACCATCTTTGGCCTGAGCATATATGCCACAGCCAGTCCTACCTGAGTCTGATTTATTCCCATCAATATAAAGTACCAGGGCCTGGGAAGGGATGTTGTAGATTACTTCCAGTGACAATTGTCTCATCATTTCTGGGTGTTGAGTGTGCTTGGAGGCACATGTCAATAATTGGTCATTAAAATTAACTTTACCCAAAGAGGTGTGTGTAGCATCAAGCAGCTAAAAGGAATACATGGTTCAGTATTAAAATCTAAAAAACCCCACTTCCATATAACACCAATTGGACTGTCTTTTTTTAGTCTCTGGTTGCTTGTCCACTGCAGGACATATTTAGAAGTTCTATTAAATGACCCGAGACTTTTTAGTTTGGCAATATATTTTGCAGAATTAGTTTGTCTTCTCAATGATAAAGGCTGAAGGTCAGTCTCAAACAGGACAATATCTTTGGGACAGTAGCTACAGCGACCCGTGATTATTCGAGCTGCGCTAAGTTGTACTCTTTCCAGTTTGTTAAGATTCGTTTGAGAGGCCACTTGATAGATTTGATAGCCATACTCTATAACAGGCCAAATAAGTGCAGTGTGAGTGATTCTGACAGTTCCAGAATCAGCACCTCAATCCTTGCCAGAAATGAACTTTACTAGTTGAAGATGCTTCCTTCCCCTTTCAGCAAGTTTTGTAACATGCTTACCACAATTAATCTCCGTGTCCAGAGTAAAGCCCAAATATGTTGGACTTTTTGATATTTTAAGCAGATTCCCTTTAAGACAAATTTTTGGTTGCAGGTTGAACATTTGTCTGTCCATAGTAAGAATGCAAGGGAATGACTTTGCAGTGTTAAAGTTTAATTTATGCTCTTCTGCAAAACTCTGAATAGCAACCAAGTTCTCATTTGAAAAATTCTCAATTTTTGTCTTGTCTTCATCATTTTTCCAAATCAACATCATTAACAATTAGGCCAATATTACATGAAGTGACCATCTTCACCCAGCCATGAATAGTGAGAACAAAGTGGGACTCAGAACAGAGCCATGTGGTATATCCTGGTAGGATCTATAAATGTTGGAGATAGCCCTTTGATACTTCACTCGGAAAGATCTGTTGTTCAGGAAGTTTGAAATCCATAGAAGGGCTCTACGTCTGATGTTAAACTCATTATGGCATTTCACCAAGAGCTTATTTTCCGAAACCTTATCAAAGACTTTGGTAAGGTCTAGGAACACAGAAATGGTATGCCTGGTAGACTTTAAATTATGGGTATCCCTCACACTCCGTAAGGCAAGGATACCTAATGATACCTGAGTCCCTCACACTCTAAAATAAAGGATTTGATCTATAGTACTGTGTCCCCTTTGGAAGCTATGCTATTCTTCCCGTATCAAAATAAGTTTCATAAGATGATGTGTAATTCTTCTCAAAATAATCCGCTCCATTTGCAAGGAATATGCATGAGAGCAATAGGCCTATAATTTTCCACAGAGCTCGCGTCTTTATTTGGTTTTCGAACAGGTATAACCACTGCAGTTTTCCACTGTTTTGGAAGTACGCCCATCTTCCACGATAGGTTAAAAATCTACAAAAGACGCTCTCTACCATATGGTCCTATGTTTTCAAACATTGTGTGTCAGGTCCAGGAGACTTTTTATTATCAATTTGTTGTATGTTGTACATTAACTGAGATAGTAATGGGATCAGAAACAGGTAATTGGAAATAGAAACTTGATGACAAGTCTTAACAAGGTTTCTGGCCATTTTACCAACTTTCTTATCCTCTCTGTCGAAAGTCATCTAGCTCTCTTTCGAATAGAATTTTCCCAAATCTTCAGCAGCCTCTTGATCATCAATTGTAGGGGAACCATTTGAATTTGAAATGGTGTTTGAATTTTCCTCTTGAGGTTGAGCCCTGTGTAATGCTTTTGCCCGTTTCCAGAGTCTAGAATTAATAGGTGTTTTGTTATCCAGCTTCGAACAAAGTTGCTCCCTATGGCTTCTCTTGATATGAATACATGAACGCTTGATACCTGCATTTTTTTGTTAATTTGAATTCTAGTTGCATCATCTGCTCTTTGTGCTTAGTTTGTCAAAAGCTGGTCCCTATCGGCTAGTAGTTTCTGTACAGTTTCAGAGTTGTGAGGAGAGATTGCAAAATCTTTAGCATGTTTTTTAACCTGACTTTTGGTATAGTTTGCTTCTGCTAAAAAAAGAATGTCACTGTTTGTAATCATGCAAAAGGGGTATTGTAAGTTTTCCTGAGTCGTCTCTAAAATAATTGGAATTTTAAAAAGCTTTTCAGTGGTTGCATGATTTTTCAAAAGAACAACTTTAAGTGATGCACGAAATTTTCTAATTTTCTAATGACCAATTTTATCAGTAGCCAGCTTTGAAATAGGGTCTTTAAATATGGACACCCTTTATACTGCATTTCTTTTAAATTGTTTAAAGAATATCTTATATTTAGAAATATTTTTATGCACTCTATGTCAACCTTCATTTGTAGAGAACATTATTTTTATGAATGTTATATGTATAAAAATATTATGTAACTGTTTCTTTTTTCCCCCCTCTAATTGTAGCTTCTGGAAAAAGTACATTTACAATTACAAACATTCCTTGACGATCCCATGTACTGGGATCAGCACCTTCTCCATGTTGAAGTGATCAGAACTTTTGCTAAAGTAGGCCCAAACACCGAACCTAAATTCAGAGATGAATGTAAGGAATAAATTTTCACCTCCTGTTTATTTAGTGATAACTCGTAGCTTTTAATGCGTTTCCTATAGGATTTATCGAAATAAAACTCTTTCTTTTATGTTGGAACTATGTTAAACTCTGTTTATTTGAATCCCATGTTAAAATGCTTGTAGCATATTTGTAGAATGTTTTATTGGAATATTTATAAAGTAATAGCAGGATACCATTTTTTAATAAGGGAAGGGGAATTTAACCCATTTTTCTTCCATTAGCTTAAAAGGAATTAAATGTTTTAGTTTATCAAACCCACTTATAAGGTTTTTCAATCCGGTTTTTAAAAACTCCATAGAAACATGTAGAATATGTAATTTGATTCACAGTTCTTCAAATTTATATCAAATTAGCTACTTAGTAAGAATTGGATTCAATTTATCATACTCAATTTACAATATAAGACTTTTTTATATTATTATTACTCAAATTGTAAAAACGCCCTAGAAACTTGCACAATTTGTTATTTAATTCAAAGTATATCAAAACTTTTACATAACTAACTAGTATATTTATATCCAGTCGAACCTCTTTAAGACGAAAATGCCTAACACGAAATTACTCTTAAGACGAAGGAAAACAGTTCCCCAATCACATCTTGCCTTTTGCTGTTTTATCGGTTAGCACGACTTTCGGCTAATACGAAAATATTTTTGCTACCCTTCGACTTTGCCTTAATGAGGTTCGACTGTATTATAATCATGCATGTGCTTAGAGATGTATAGTTTATCCTTCTAGAATTATATTTTAAAAGCTGTACTTTTTAATATGGTGTTAACAGTTATAATGGATATATATTGGAATTTATAGCTGAATAATTGTGAAATTTTTTGTTGAAACTTAAAGCTACTTAAAATAATCCTTTAAAATTATCAGAGATGCTAATTGCTATAGATTCTCTGATTTTTTAAAAGATTTGATTTACTACGAAATCAG
Organism: Cheiracanthium punctorium; assembly: GCA_038373885.1. Classification (NCBI taxonomy): domain Eukaryota; kingdom Metazoa; phylum Arthropoda; class Arachnida; order Araneae; family Cheiracanthiidae; genus Cheiracanthium; species Cheiracanthium punctorium. Next base: position 135,114 of record JAWZYV010014300.1, read on the forward strand.
CATATCTTTTTATAGAAATTTGATATAAAGTGATTTATTCTATAGCATTTTACAACTTCGTTCTTTTAATAATTAAAAAAACATTATTAACATTATTTATATATTTACTTTTTTGTGTGCGTGAGAGTGGTTAATGATAATTGCAATCAAACTGTTTTATAGCTGAAAACTTGCAATTTCTTTAAATTTTTGTAACAATGTAACCATTAATATTATTTCACATAAAACTATTCAAATTTCATTTGTAAAGTTGGCCTTGTAGTGTTTGTTATCTCTATTTATCCTATATCTGAACTACTGTTAATGATTTACATTTCTGAAATTATTTTCTTTTTCCTTCTATAGTTGTGCTACCAAGATTGGCAGCCTTAGCTGCTAAAAATAACAGCACTACAAATGAAACTAAGAAAATGGATATTGCTCTTGCACTATTAGAAGCTTTTACTGCAATGTCTTGTTGCTGTATCCTTTATGCATAATTTATATGAGTACTTGTATGTATATTAGTGGTTGCTGAGCTTACTTCACAACATGAGAATTACACTCAGACATGCTTTTACCAAGTTTATGAATGTGAATATAGCAAAGTAAATAATAATAATAACACTTTTATGTGTGCTTCCTAAGTGCATAGAGGATTACTGGTAACTCGACATAGTCCTGGCAAGACGAGATAGAGGAGCCGAAATCCTACAATTTTAACCTTCATGGGTACAGCGGAAAAGAAATAGTTTTCGTGAAATTTGAATTTTAAAAGTTTTTACTTGAGTAATTCAAAATTTGACTTTTAAGTGCAAATTTAAAAAAAATCTACTCATTAAAGGGGTTTCATTTTAATTTATTTTCATAGCTGACACTCTAACTAAGCTGATGCAATCATATAAAAGTACAAAACTGCTTCACCATTCAAGTTCAAGAGCCATGTCATGTATTTTTTAAATTTAAAATTTTTATGTTTCCTTTCAAGAAACATTGATGACAAGTACTGTCGTAGAAAGCATACAAATTACATATAAAACTTGTTCATTTAATCAGCTGCCCAAAAAGGTATTAATGTCCATGTGATTCATAAAGAATTGTAAGTTTTAATTAGCACATATAAAAAACTCCAAAGAATGTCTCCTTGTTCATTGTTCAGATCCTTTGTTCATGCTATTAAATGCTACAGTTATAGGGAAAACACTTATCCTCTATGAATATATGTATGCATTGATATTTTTAATGTTCAGTACACACTACAAAATATCACAGTTTGTTTTCCTGAATGATAAGTCATGAGTGATCAGTTAATTACTGAAGCATTTTTACCTGGTCTGCGATGTCTCAAAAATGATATCCAGCAAATAGCACATGAATATGAGGATGCCGTCTGCAACATGATTCAAGAGTTTGAAGCAAAACTAGACCTAGGCAGATCCATTGAAAGGTTAGGTGTTACTGTATTATGCATTTATACATGTACATGTATGTATTGCGTATGCCTGTGAAAGCTTCAGAATCTTTATGATTTTTACTAGTATCCTCCAGTAGCTGTGGCCAGAATTTTTTTCTGGGGGAGGGAAGGGTGTTTATCAGGATGTAGCCAGAGAAAGGATTGAATTTGCACCCCCACCCCCTTCAGGAACTGATTTTACATTAGGCCCAAGGCTAAGTCACCTGGAATATTGGGCCCTATTTTCAAAATTTTCATTTAAAAAATTCCAATTAATTCTTTAGTTTTATTTTATTCTTGTTCTGGCAAGTCTACTCGAGGGCAGTCTTCTTGGATGGGGGTGCCTTTGGCAAAGGACTTTTTAAGGGGTTCTAATTCATATTCATGTGAAAGCCGCCCAAAACTCCAGATCATTAGATTGACAGTCATGTGATAGGTCCGAACCTGGTACTTTCACACATGAGCCATCTAGTATGTTTAGTGTTTTATCCACTGGGCCATGGTGAGGCCTGACATTTTTTTTTATTGCTATAAAATTAATATGAGATAATCGTGCTTTATTACTTTTATTTGGTAATATTTTAGAGATCTCAACATCAAATAGATAATTCTTGGTTAAAATGGTACTTTCTCAATCATTCATGATTTTTTTTGTGTGTGGGCCAATTTTCAAAATTTCACAACGACATGTGTTAGGGGTCTTCCATCCCAAGTTGTACCTATTGTCAAATTTTTTTCTAAATTGGCCTCTACTACCCCTCAAACAATTTTTCATAAGTTTAATGTAATTTTTTCTGTTGACAAATTTCAATATTGTTACATTGGATTATGCATTGAACCATGCTTTAAATTATATCATACAAAGGAAAATTATTAAAAACTGTTAAAGATTATTTAATATTGTTAAAGATTACTAAAATTGTTATTATTATTGCTATTATTGTTTGATCGACGCACCGGCCAGCAGCCTCAAGGACCTACAAAATTGGCTCTGCACACCGCTTTAGGAACGATTCGCATATCGTGTTGTCCGTGCATTCGATCTTCCATCGTCACGCCAGTTGCCTAGAGCACAGTTCATTTCTGAGCCCTCTGCCGCTAAAGGGTTAATTGATTAATATTGAAAAAACTGTGTTTTTGTATAATTATGTGAAACAAAATTAATTAAATGATCCTTTTTTTAAAGAAGATATAGCTTCAAATTTATAATTTCTCTTAGTAATTAGGTGGCTCAGTTTTCAGCATGTTGTAATTCATTAAATAGTCATTGAACTTTAATTAAAATTTGAATTTTTCGGAGGAAAGGTGGCATGTTTTACTGTGTACATAATCCTTAATAAAATGTACTGTACACAATAATTAAATTTGTGGTTTCAAATATTTCATAAACTATTTTCCAATTATAGTACCCTTTTTTAAATTGATTAAAACAAACATTAATAATTATAACCTTGGTAAATGTTTTAATAATTAATTTTAGATGAAATTTATGTAGCCTGCTCAAATTAACAGCCTTGAACAAAATATATTATTTCGTTTGTTTAATATTGTTCAATTTATTTAAAATAACTACTCTGTATTAAAGATGTCAATTCAAAATATACAAATGAAAATATTATTTATTTTTTAGCCGTCCAACCTCTTTATCAATATCTTCTACTGGTGGAATGGAAGAAATGAGAAACAGGGTGACTAAGATCTTCACCACGCGACCAACTGCTTCCAGACCTAACATTCCCAATCTATTCCAGATTCGACGTGGAAAATAATAGAACCTTAAATTTAGCATTCCATAGGAAATTGTTTTGATATCTCATCTATACGTATCGTATATCATTTGTGATATTTGCTATAGTCAATTAATCCAGAGTCACTTTAATTTGCATATACATTTTCTATTGTTTGTACATGAGCTCAGTTTGTAGTGCAGTTTATACATCTGTTACTTTTTTTATATCTTGTTTTAATTATTTTTACAATGGTTTATAGTTTTGTAGTCTTGTACTTGGTTATTTTTTTAACATAGCCATTATGAAGTATTAGTGCCACTTAGATTTTACTAAATTAATACTGATGTACTTTTCTAAATTTTGAATATCAAGCATGAATTAAGTTTTTTAATGATCAGGTATTCTTTAGATTACTCATTTCCAATATTGATTTTTATTAAAAAACTAAAAAACATAAAAGCATGATTCAAAATAAGGAACAATATTTATTTTTTAATGAATCTCTATGCATAGTTATATGAGCAATGGATTAGAAAAATTCACTGTACCTATATGGTCTTTTTTTATATTAGATTTGATACTTCTTTTTTATGTAACATATCAGATTCTTGTTATGGTCAATAATATGTAGTACATGCAGTTTTTGTAATTTTCTTTCTCTAATATATTATCTGTTGTTTAGTAAAGTCCATTAATTTACTATTCAACCAACATATTTTGAGAAATTTTAGAGCTCTCGTGTAATATATTTTTTTCTCTCTTGTGTAAGAATTATCATTTTCTCAGTTTTAAATGAAAAATATTAATTTTACTTTATAAAACTATTTTGCTTAGCTGTACTCAAGTATTCTAAATTTTAACCTCTTGCAGAGTAAAATAAAATATTTTATTTCAAATTTTGAAGTTTGAATTGTTAAAACTAAGTTCAAATCTTTCTGAAATATCTTTCTTCAAATCTTTGAAAAATCTTTCTGAAACATGAATAATCTAAATGTTACTAAGCAAATATAAAAAATAAAATATTTTTGAAGCTAAAAACCATTTTTTTTCAAACCTTCTAATTTATTCATCAAAATTTAATGGCAAGTAGTAAACTGTACAAATTGATTTAAGATAAACATTATTTCATGGTATTCAGTGGGTTTTTTTTTCTTTCTTTAAGATATTTTTACTATCACAACATTAATTAAATTCAGTATTTGAGTGCTTATAGTGTTGATTCAGTATTTAAACTCTACTGTTGAGCTGTGTTTTAAAAATTCATCCCAAAACTATGATAATACATTCTGATCATTAATGAAAAGTTAAGGAATTAATCTGCATTATCAAAATTTAGTTGCGTAAATCTTACTGCAGTCTAATAGGGATTTTTTAAAGTCTGTAATACTTTTGGTTAAAACTCTTTTAGCACTTCAAAAAAGTATATTAAAATAACAGTTATTTATGTAAGGGATTTTTTTAAATGCAGAGTCGCATCTTGTGACACAAATTTTATTTGTTTTTACTCTTAACAAAAATTCTTAAAATAAACAAAACAAACTCTGAAAGTAACATGAATTGTGTTTTAGTAGTTGAGAAATTTCAACAGTTTGTTTTAAATTGAAATTTCAATACTTATTTTTAAAACAAATTTGCTTTATCTTTGTGTTACTCTGCAGTTTTTTTTTATTATTAAAGCCATTTTAAAATTTAAATATTCTTTTCTAAGCTTATAGTTCATATTTGAATTGAATTATTGTTCTTGTTTGCATATATTAATTCTTGTTACTCTACTAAAAAGGTTGGAGATAGCATGTGTTTCTGTGACTAACTTTGGAAGAGAAATACAGAATTTTGTTCAAAAATCCAACTTTTATTTATTATAACATTATTTAACATTATAATGCTTGGATTAAATTATCTTTAAAATTTTCTTCTGGGGTGACCTTTATACCTAATTTTGATGTATAATTAAGACTTGTTATTTTGAGCAAGTGTTTCATACTGTACTGTGAAAACTTTTTGAAAGCTGTGAAAAAGTTGTTTAATCCTCTGTTTGTTATTCTACATTAGAAAACTTTGGCTTTTATGCTTTATTATAATTTATTGAGCTTTTCCAAACATTTTCACCATATTTTTTTATATTAATAAGTGACTACTGTAAAGTGAAGTTGTTATATATTTAATTTTTTCTGTTAAATTTTTTGAAAGTTTTGCCTTATTAGTAGTATAGTTTCTCACTATTTTAGAGCTACAGTCTTATGTGGATTAATGGATGCACAAGTGATAATTTCAAGAAATTATTTATTGGTTACAAACAAGAAATATAAAACAGCCAAATGCATTGATTGTAAAGCACTTTTCACCACAGCAGTCTTCTTTTAGCCAATTTTTGCAAAATTTTGGAGATGACCTCAAAAAAGCTGTATTTTTTAAATTCAATTTTGCAAAAGAACTTTAAATGTTGTCCTTGAAATAAACATTACGCTATTAGAAAAGTTTATAATATGCTCTACATATTATGTTATGCTGGAAATGAATAAATGCCTCTAAACTGCCCTAGGCCATATTATATAGAAATTCTTTTGAATGATCCTGCAGGAGAACTATGAATGCTGCATAAACTATTTTCAATGGAGAGCATTATTTTGTCTGTTTTGACTAAAGAACATGTATCAAATGATCTTTTCTGTTTTTTATTACAGTGAAACCTCCCTTTTCAATCTCTGAACAATGAAAACCTCCGAAGACCGGCACACATATTAATGTTAAACTCATTTCTTAGGATTAACAATTACAGCTAACCTCTAAACAATGGATTCCAAACAACAACCACCTACTGGTATCATGAAAAAAATCATAACAGCCACCCAAATGCGCTTTTCAAATTTTATTTCACCCCAAAGTATGAACAATGTTAAAGTTTATTTACCACTACGGTCACAAGATACATATAGTAGTAATATCGAAAAATATTCTGATAAACTTTAGGGTGATACAAAATTTTGCTTTAATGAAAACAAAAACAACACAAATTATTATTTCTTTGAAAATTCTCAAAACCAATTTTTAAGTGTAAAATAAAATCAATGAGATTTAGTGAACTAAAATAATGTATTTGTGTCCTCATTGTTAAATTTTCTCATTTATGCATTTATTTATTTATTTTTAGCATTAAGCCTCCAAATAACAGCCACCTCCAAATTGCAGTCACTTTTAGATAGTCCCACAAGTGACTAATTTAGAGGTTTCACTGTATTTGCTTATTGCTTGTAACCAATAAAGGATTTCTTGAAATATTATCACTTGCGTTCACATTCATTTGCACAGTAGTGTGTAATGAAAACAAATTATTTAAATTTTACTATAGATCCATATTTAAACCAGTACTGTAAAAGGTGTATAATTTTTAAATTAGACTGGATTAAAATACTCCTGAAAATTATCATAAGCATGGTGTTTTTGCATCTGAACTATATTTATATGAAATCAATGTAAAAATTAAACTATTTAAGTTAATTTATGCATGTTATTACAGTGACCTGCTTACTTCATTGCAAATACATCTTATTATGGAAAACTTGAAAAGTATGTAAGTGTATACAAGAGATACACTAGTACCGTGCAAGCTTTACAGATAATAACAACTTTGTATATTCGAAAAGATGTACTGTGGATTTATTCTTATTTAATTCCAGGCAGCTTTTTTTTTTTTAAACAATTTCTACTTTGGTGTGTATTCCTGCTGTTATTTTTTTAAATAGTGTGCACTAAAATGTGCCCCCAAAATGTTGACAGTAAAATACACTTGCTTAATAGATTGGAGATAAATTTGAAAAAGTAAGAAAACTATCGAAGTTTAATGCTATTCTAAGATTTCACACTTTCAATTCTGTTACTTGAATTAAAGCAACATACTTTAATTATTAATTGTAATTTACTGAGGATGTGTTTGAAACTTTCCATTTCTTTTTCTCTTGAACTTTGCATGCTACTATTGTGTATATTTTTATCAAACAGTGGGTTTTTAAAATTTATGTTTTATATCAATGTTAAAAATATATTCTGTCCAGTAGTTAACTAAATATTTAATTTATGGAAATTGTGTGTAATTTTATTAAGTACTTTTTTATGTAATTGTTTAAAAATACATTCTGTTCAGTAGTTAATTACACATAAAAAACTCTAACCACTAAAAGTGTTTGAAAGAAATCACTTTTATTTAATTTATATTCCCTCTAAAAGCAACAGATAAGATTTTTTTCTAAAATTATCCCTGATCTTAGAATAAATCGCACTTTATGAAGAGCATTCTTCTTAACAGTTGAAATCATTTTAGTAATAGTATCTCTTAGCCATCCAATAATTTAGGAATTAATTTATTGGAAGGATTTGTGATTTAGGTCAAATGAAACTGTGACTGTGATGAAACTGTGAAGATAAATACTTATGTTGTCTCTTAAGTCACACATTCACACAAGTATTTGTGTGAATGTGTGACTTAGAGACAACATAATAAATTATCAGGTTAACGGAGTAAAAGTATTTGTTCTTATTATTACGTGTAAGTGGTTATTGTTGCATGGATTCATTATCATAATTTATGTTTGGAGACACACCCATTCACACACTCATGTAGAACCTCTTTTTTTTTAATTTTTTGTTTTACTTATTTTTTATGCTTTTAATTATCTTTTCTAGAATTATTTTGATGGTGATTGCTTTTGAGGCTTATTTAAAGCTATTGACCATTTTACCACATGCATGTGAAAGTATGTTTATTAATATCTTTACATTCAGTTTCTGACAAATATTTTCATTTATACACTATATTAGGGAGGTCTGTGATTCAATGTATGCATAATTAAAATGAAATTTAATTAATTTCTTGAAGATCCTTCTATTTTTCTGCATTAATTATTTAGTTTTATCAATTCTGCATGTCTATTAATTTTAAAAAGCAAACTATTGTGAAATGTTTACAATACCTATTCTTTTTTGCAATTTTTTTTATATTTTTATAGGGGATTGTATATTTTTAATGTTATTGTTGTTACTACACAGTGAGGAGAAAAAGATCATCTAATTTTGGGGGTAATTGTTTTATTTGCTCCTTTTTTTTCTTTCTTCCCACTCTCATTTTGATTAAATTATTTTTCTATTTCTGTGATAAATTTCTTGGTAATCATATATATAAATGATATTGTACATAAATAATATTTTTATACCGTTGTTGTAAGTGTATGGTTAAGCTTTTTATGCTGGAAATTTTAATTGAATGCTTACTTTTATATCCAATGCATAAACGAAAACATGAAATTTTGATGCTGCTATTCATACTAGTCTTTCTGTGTGTTTATGATAGCCATTGTGTGGTAAAGCAAGCTTAAATTATTTCATCTTGAATAAATACTTTATGTTGCAGTTATTGTCAATTCTAACACTAAATTCTTATTCCTCATGCCATTATAGACTTATATTTCAGTTTTGACATATTAAGAATCATATTAATATAACTCACATTAATATAACTCACATCATATTAATATAACTCACAATTCAAAATATATAATGCATCCAGCTATACAATTGACTTTTGTTATAAAATTTCTAGTTACTAATTTATTGAAAACTACAAACTTTCTCTTAGAAAATTTCTCCCATGTATGCTTATTTAAGTGACTACATGCATTATTTTCTCCATTAAACTTTCTAAAATGATTGTGTAAGTTTCTGTACTATAACTTTAAGAAGAAAATTTTGATAGACAGCATAAGTACAAATCTTTTCGAACTTTTGAAATTAGGGCTGAACTCATGTGCACCAGTATAACTTTGTGTCTTATATATTGGCAGTATGTACAAACCTCTCAATCAAGGTGAAATAATTAAAATGCAAAATAACCATCAGACTTTTTCAATCCCTACTTCTGTAGTTTTTGTGTGTGGACTTCAGATGACGGATGAAAATTTTTTGAATGAAATATGTGTTTTGATTGATAAGAACCTTTTATGTGTGGTGAGTTTTAATTATTTCATCTTTTAAACACCAATTCCATTTAAGTGTTTTTCGTTTTTGTTTTTTCACGTCATAAAGGTTTCTCACTGTTCTTGTTTAAGCAAGTTATGTTACAGCTTTGAACCATAAAAAAGTTGTGTAGCGATACAGATGTTGTATAATATAAGATAATATTCTGTTTATGAATGTCTAAGAACTTGTATAACTTTCTTTTAAGTATTAAATATGACTATTAGCACATTGTTGAAATTTTGATTCGTATGAACCAGCTTTAACTGCCAGATAATGCTAAACTTTCCCTATTGAAATTGTTTTGAATTTTTTAATTAAATACAGATCATAATTAAGTTGATAACGAGGAAAAATCAATTTAGCTGCTTAAATTTTTTACATTTTGTTGCAGTGTATATTCTCTAATTAAAATGTTGCTGCATATTAAAATCTAGGAGTTTTTTGACATCTACTTTACAATATATTAGTTTGTAGGAGAGCACTGTATGGTGTAATGAGCATAACCAGTCAATAGGTTTTTTTCATTCATTTGAAGTAGAACAGTTGATTGTGTTACCCTTTTTCTAATAATAGTTTTGCCCTGAAATTCAAGGGTACTGCTTAAAATTACAGCATTACATCTAATAAGTTGTTTATTTTATTTCATTTTTTTTTATGTTGCTCTAATCTCTATAGTATTAACAAGCTTGTAAGGTTCAATTGCTATAATTCCTACATTGATATTAAAAATTATTGATGCTACAAAGTACTGTGATTTTAGTCACAAGAACCTCAGCTCTTTGCTGTAGCTTAAAGTACTCCAGTGGAGTCTACATGAAAATTCTGCTTTACTTTGAACGCTTTTTCCACTGTTCATTTCACAATAATGATGTATTTTAAAAAAAGTTTTTTTTTTTTCTGAAGTAAATGAATTGTCAAAAAGCATCATCTTTTCTATCTTTTGCATGTTCTTTCCTAGTTACACCAGCAGTTAGAATAGAATGCCTATGTGCAGTGGAATTTGACAGTTTTCCATAAAAATACTGTTTGTACTTTATAAAAAAAAATAATTTTGGGTAGTGCACGGAATACAAATGTGTATCAAAATTAAGGTAGTTAAAATGAATTTTTGTTTTTATTATAGAGCAATTTGTTGTGGGAAAATGAGATTTTGCACTTTTGCAAGATTTTACTTTTTTCTTTAAATTCCTGAGGAGTTTCTGTGCTGCTCCTTTTTATCTTCCACTGTATTTTATTAATTAGTTTATAATTGTTAATGAGACAGTCATAGATCCTGATTCATGTATCCCACTTTGTGAAGGGAAATACATGCAAATTCAGAAGCCCCCACGAGATGTGTGCAAGGGTTTTTGTACAATTCAAATGTTACGGAAGTGACACAACGGAGATTCTGAGGGATTCTGAAGACCTTGGCCAGTCAGATTGTTGATTGCCAATTCTCCCATTTTTATTTGTAAATCTCTCAAATACAGTTGCAAGGTATGAAAATCCCTCACAAATCAGCACCATATTTAAGAACGTTTTTCATAGATTTTCTAACGAGAGTTGCATTTCCCTCTAAACTCAGCTGAAAACAAATGCTTATTTCCCTCTCAAACATAACACATGAGCTGGACTCCTAGATTAAATAACACTTGGGTTAGGAGAAAGCACAATTTATTGCTGAGGCACTTTCTTATTTACTCTTTTTCTTATTTATGACACTTTTAATAAAAAATTTTTTGATGAGTAACGCAATAAATCAATCATTGGAGGTAGTAGCACTGTCCAGATAACAGTTCAGTTGTCCCTTGTTGCAAGTGTATGATTTCAAAGCTGTTTCATAAAGGTTGTACTCTTAAAATATAAATATTCTATTTGTATTTTATTGAGATATATTTTTTTAAAGCAGTATGTACTGTATATCTTGTAAATAATGTGGTTTTACACTGTGTAATATTATTCTATAACCAAAATTTTGTAGAATGTTATTTATTATAATATTAATGTTATACATAAAAATAAAAATCTGTTTGATTAAATGTTGTTTCTCTCTCTCTGTCTGTCTTCTTTTTTTTTTTAACCAAACAACACTCAAATAATTTTGGTAACATATTGTGGAACTTTAACACAATATAAAGATTATTTCATTGCTAACAATTATATTTTTCAGTATTAACTATATTCATCTGGGTACAGGCCTGCATGAAAGGTATCTGATAATACTCAGGAATAGTGTAGCTTTCTATCAGTAAAAAGAGTCTTAGAATCAGTTCAGAAGTTAAAGAAATACCCATACAGCTTAATGTATTAATTACAGTAGAGAGCCAGAAATCCGCACAGCTTGGGACAATGGCTATGGCGGATTTTAGAATTTTCTGGATTTCGGGCAATAAAAGATAAACCATTGCATTTCTGATTTTAAAAAAGTAGAATTTAATTACAATGAAATAAAAACACAGTCAAAAGTATTTCACTTATATTTTCACATTAAATACAAAAGCATAGGAGAAAAAAGAAAAAATTACATAAAGCAAAGCAAATGGTTTCAAAATTTCGTTTTTCTAATTTTGAAAGCATGTTCTATGGTGATTTGTTTTAAAGTATTATTTTTTTCTACTTTTAGTTTCTTTCTTTCTTCTTTTTTTTTTTCTTTTCTTTATTTATTTTTGCAAATGGCAAATTATCATTAATTCTTGTTTTGTTACCAGGCTTTGCTGTTCTAAAAATTTAAGGATTCTTCTCCTAACTTTAAACTTTTATTAAACGGATTTTTATTATTATTATTACCATATATTTATTATTATTATAAGTTTTCATCAGCATCAGAATCATATTTATCTAGATTCAAGACACTTATCAACAATTTCATCACTTGCAGATGACTGCAAATTTCATTATTTAAATCAGAGAATGTGTGCGAATTTCGGACGTTTACGGATTTTTGGCACTCCACTGTATTTTGAGTGTCCCAGTCAAAGAACTATTTAAACTTTTATTTTATTTTATTTTTAAGAAATTCATAAAGGCTAGCCTATTGTTGCAGAAAAGTCTGCTTAATTTCTGGGTCCATCGTTCTAAAATCTATTCGAAGTAGAAAGTTGTTGAGTCCACTTGTCAGGATGGAACACGAACTTTAATGCTTCTAGCTGTACAAAATTCACTGTCACTAACTGAAAGTAGCTTGCTTATAACAGTTCTCTCAGTACCGAAGGTTTCACAGGTGTAATTCACACGCAAAATAAAACATTTCCACAAACAAAAACTTCAGTAGAAACTTACGAATAAAATCGTAGACAGTCTCTCAAGACTCAGCAATGAAGAATTTACACACAGCACTTAAAAACAAGCAAATTACTGCTACTATAAGCGCTAAAACAGAGTCAAACTCTCAACAGAACGGACGTCTATTTCTCATCGCAGTCAAAAACAGACTGCTGGCAGCACGCTGTCGTATTTATAGGTGCTATTACGAATTTCTGGAAGGATCCCCTTAAGGCCAGAGCAGACTTCAGTGTGTTTCTGTACGCTAAAATGGGAACTCGATGTATTTTTCCTTATCTCCAAGACGGATTGCAGAGAAAAATGTCCCCATTCTATGTTTGGCGTGCTTTTGTGGTTTCAGGGTTATCCTTTGTTGGCAAATCCGACTGGTCATTAAAATCCTATAGATTTTTGACCTTGCACGGTCCCCCCCCCTTTTACAAAGCCTGCACGTGCAAATTGACCATTAAAAAACTCCCCTCATACCCTGCAGCGTACGGCAATCGCAGTCGAGTCTGCTCTGGCCTTTAAAGAGCGATTTTTGATTACTTCGTAGGAATACAGTTGAATCATTGGACTATTACGCAATATTAATGCAGGAAAACGAACTTTACAGACTCCATTTTGAAAATCGCGCCCAATATCCAAAATTTTACCAAGCTTGGCGACTTTTGGGCGAAAGAGCGTGAAGTTTGGCGCTAAAAATAAGTCCCCAAGAGTGACGTCAACTAAGCTCTAACATCAATATTTCTTGAGAGTTTAGAAAACCCTATCTTAACCAATGGGAAACCCAAAACTCCATATTTCCCGTTCTAGTTAACCAATTTTGATGGAACAAAATGCAGAATTTAATTATTTGACGCGTAGAATATGAATTTTAAGCTAGTTTAACCCTAGAACAGCGGGTTGTCCCAAAAATCCGTAACATTATAATACTCAGGAATAGAAGCTTTCTATTATTGAAAAAAGTTTTTGATTCGGTTCAGTAGTTACAGACAAGGCCGTACCCAGGGGGGAGGCCTTATGGATCCGGACACCCCCCCTCCCTCGAAATTATCACATTATATCAGTGGTGCAGCCAGAAATTTTTCATTGGGCGGGGGGGGGAGGGGTTGTTACGACTACTGCAACCTACGTATATGTATATGTTAGAGATGAGACGGGCTCAGCCCGAGCCCGACTCGGGCTCGGGCTCTGTAATTCACGATTGCGTTCGGGCTCGGGCTCGTGAAAAATTTCTCCTTTGTTGAACGTACTCCTTGAAACGAATTTTAAAAAGTGATTCATGGGATAAATAGACGTACTTATTTCAAAAAATAGCGGCACGGGGGACTAGAAGGTGTGTGAAGCTTCAAAATTTATTGTATCCTATTAATGAAGTAGTTCATTTTATTTGTCATTAGTTGACATTTCGGGCTCGGGCGGGCTCGGGCTCCAACTTTAATAATATTGCTCGGGCTCGGATTAAAAGTCTTCGGGCTCGGGCTTCAAAAAATGGGCCCGAACTCATCTCTAGTATATGTGTGTGTGATAAGGGAGTGAAGAATATACATTTCCTATGGCAAAAAATTCCTTATGGGGGAAGGGCTTGTGACCCCCCTATCCCCCCTCCTTGGCTACGCCACTGCATTATATATATATTTATATACTAGCTGAAGCACCCTTCGTTGATGGGTTAGTACTTAATGCAAATTCCCTAAAAGCAAGAGCTTTCGTCAGCATTGTAGGAGTACACAGAATGGATGTACTGTTGCAAAGTAAAGAAAGCGAAGTTATAATTTTTATTTATTGTTAAAATATTACAGATTAGAGAGTGACTAAGTAATATCATTTCATTCGCTTTAGTCGTAATTATGTGATGCGCGAACGAATATTTACGCATATTGAAATAATTTTCTCAAAATCTAATCAATATTTTTGAAAAATTGGAAGCCTAGGCTTTAAGTTGAGTGACAACCTATCATTTCACCCAATTTCGTTTCCTTCCCTGCAGTCTTTATTTCGTGATGCTGGAACAAAATTTCAGCATTTTAAAACAATTTTCACAAAATCTCAAAATGTAATCAAAATATTTTTAAAATTCAGCGCCTATAAATTAAGATTAGCAATTACCTATCATATTACCAAATATCGTATCATTCTTATTAGTCGTTATTACGTGATGCTTGAAGAAATATAAACGTATTTTAAGAGAATTTTCATAAAATTTCAAAATCTAATAAAAATGTTTAAAAAATTGGACACCTATAGTTTATGTTGAGCAACCATCTATCATGTGACCAAATTTCATATCATTCGCTTTAGTCGTTATTACGTAATGAGTGAACAAAGATTCACTCAGTTTTAAACGATTTTCGCAAAATCTCGAAATCTGATCGATTTTTTTCAATTAGATGCTTATACTTTAAGGTGAGTAACCACCTATCATTTCACATCATTTTTTTTTTACCTTTGCAGTTATTACGTGATGTGCGAACACAAATTTACGCAGTTTGAAACGATTATCTCAAAATCAAGATTTTTTTTTAAATTTCACGTCTATGTTTTAAGTTGAGTGACCCCCTATCATGACATTAAATTTCATATCATTCGCTTCAGTCGGTTTTACGTGATGCTTGAACAAAAAAAGCGTCACGGACAGAGCGACCGACAGACAAACTTTTTTTTGAGGGTCGCACCGGATTCCCAGGTGCTTGAAACGGATAGAAATCGCAAAATTTTTGAATTCCAAGAAATGCACAAACAATCTTCCATGTTTACGAACAAATAGTTCAGTGACGTCACGTGGAGTATGCCCGTGGCGGACGAGAAAGACAGGCTGCGGTGCTGACATTTGGTCACACCCATTTTGCCCTCGCAGAGTCATGTGACTTAGGAGGTGTGGCCATCTGGATCCGATATAGCCCCAATAAGATGGCCACACCCTTTAGGTCGCGTGACTCTTCGAGAGCAAGAGTGGTGTGGCCAAATGTCAGCACCGCAGCCTGACGGAGTATGCCTACTGGTTACTTATGCCAACCAGACGTCCCTCAGAGCAAGTCTATTGATTACTTTTGCCTTCCAAGAGGAAGTGTGACATCATGTGAAATAAGTCTATTGCAGACACTACCCGTTTACAGGCATTGGCTACAACCAAGGCCGGAATTGCCGGTCGCTTCCCAGATAGCACACTTGCCCATTTTATATCAATTTCTCATCCATCTCGCCCATATTACGTCCATGTCCATAAATGGACATCCAGAAGACATCTGTAAATGGACATAATCTGGAAAATCCAGAAAATGTCCATGAATAGACCAAAACTAGAAAGTATTTCCAGAATAACTCTTTTTATAGACGTATTCCAGATAATACATATTGCCTTCGTGAAATGGATATAGCCGAAACTAATTGCGCATGCGCTGGAAATTGGAACACGACAGTTTGCTTTTGCTAATCGTAACTGTTGGTTTACAACTGTGCAAGTCAGCGTGGTTCATAGCAAGCAAATTTCATTTCACGTTTTTTCGTTGTCCGTGTCGGATGAATTTGATCTCTGACGGTAAGTAGTCGGCTCGGCGTTGGTCAGTTCTTTTCATGATGTTGATCTAAAAGGCCTGAGATTTTTAAACGTCCCGAATGGCGTCCAAGACTTGACCATACTAAGTCCATAAATAGACAAGCACGTCCATAATTACGTCTACATCATGTGTAGGGGAAGGGGGGGCAAGACGGGGTCCTTAACGTTTGGAGCGTAATAAAACACACATCTTTAAGTATTTTGAATAGTTATTTATTTATAATTACTCTTACATAATCCATCTTTGGAAATAAGGAACTTAAGAAATTTTCCACTGATAGAAAATGAAAAAAATGACCAATTTTGTCAAAAATGCCCAACGCCCCATCTTGCCCCCTAGGTCGGGTAAGACGGGGTACCCTACTGGGCAAGATGGGGTATGGGAGACATATTTTATTTTGGGTTGCAAAACTCGCAAGCAAATACTGCATCGTCGTCCTCATCACTTATCCCAGCACAGCTACACCTAGTAGCACAATAGTTCAAAAAACGTTAAAATTACGTTGGAAACACGTTTTTGACGTTAAAAACGTGTTTTAAACGTCTTTTGGACTAATTGTGCTACTAGGCAGCGTGCTCAAGTCCACAGAGAGAACATGCGACCATCCTTCATTAGATTCCAAATATTTTCCATAGCAGTTGTCACAATCTGGTGAGGAATTAGGATTATTGTTGGTTTTCTTCTTATTCTTTTTCTTAGCCAATTCGGTTTTCTTATTCGTTTTTTGTTCTTTTACCTCTTGTTTTCTCTTTTTGTTATCTTCTGCCAGTTTCTTTATTTTATTGTTCCTTTTAACTCATTTTTATACGGGGAAGAAGTTATGATAGCCATTTTTCCTGGTTTCCTTGTCACACGTGAAATTTTGCGAGATGCGGGATAAGGCATCACTTGCTGAGGACTAACTACAGAAAATACTAATGGTGGAGTAGTTGGCCTTTGATCTATTTCGATATTGGACATCCAAGTGGAGAATCCTGGCTCAGGCTCTGCTTCAATCTCAGATAGTGTCATGACCACAGGCATGTGGCATATCAGCGGTTCGTCAATACTTATTTTGTCAGAATCTTCAACTGTCGAAACTGAAGTTATCTTTGCAGGTATTGTCTCAGCCGTTATCGTCTCAGGGTCAACTGAAGCTTCAGCGAAATGGTAATGCGAATGGTCTATTTAGAGCTGTTGCTTCGTTGTTCAACGTAGTGGGTTGTGGCAATGCTTCAATGATGGATAATCTCTCTGTTTGTGGAATATTTGTCGTCAATGAGGAGCAAAATCACTCTCGGAAAAAACTATTGGATCAGATACTCTTTTCACTCCAATTCCCCTCTCTGTCTTTCTTTTATAATTTATCACCATCCTAAAACAACTATATTAGGTTAAGAAAATTCTATTAAGTTTAAAGGATCATAAAGTGTCTTAGAGAAATCATAGTTTTCTTCGAGGGGCAAGATGAGGTACCCCATACCCCCGTACCCCATCTTGCCCTCCCACGCTTATTTCAATGAAATCACTTACCTTAAAAAACTAAATCGAAATATCGAAACAAACATGCTTTTTCCTGCTGGTGTAATCATTGATAAACAAGAATAACTTCCAGTCAGTTCTAGAAAACTAATATTGAGGTACAAAACACATGCGATGTATAACACGAAAATCACAACGATCTTGACAAAAACCGAGTTTTTGGCATTTGGGCAAAAAAGCATGGACTTAGAAGCCGGTCACAACGCTAACTGATAAACAATACAATGGCTCGTCATTACGAGACAGGGCGGCTGTGATAGGTCCTTCGTAGGACCGACGAGACCCGGTACCCCGTCTTGCCCGCTTCCCCATCTTGCCCCCCCTTCCCCTATAAGTCATATGGGCGTCCTATAGTACCATATTGACGTAAAATGGACGAGAATTGACGAATCCTGGATGTTTAATGGACATGTCAGCTTGTCTATATGACGACTTCTAGGCGTGTTCTGGACAAGTTTGTGCTATCTGGGGCTAGTCCACCTGTTAGGTGCGTAATAAAGCGACCAGTTGGGTAGAGGCACCTAACAGGTGGACCAGTGTTGCATCCTATGAAAAGAAGAACGAAATGACACCCGAGCCCATGCTGAGAACCGGAACCGTTATGCTAAAAAATGGTTCTTTAGCCACTACACAACCCGGCGGCATTTCAAGATAACTACGATCCATGCTGTTGTTGGTGATGTTGTATTTGAAACATTTATTTTCGGACATGTGTGCTTTCTTCCAAGAATCCGCTTATAAATCCTCGTCAAGTAAAGTGGACAACACCGTGAAAGTTTTTACTCTGAAAAGAGAAAGGACATTTAAACATCCAGGGTATGAATGGGAATCGAACCCACGACCCTACGCTTACGCGATTGACGTGGAGTAGAGTAAGGAGAACCCCTAACCTCCAAGTTGCCGGTCCCCACGATCCCTGCTTTCATGAACTTGAAATAATGGAGATATTGCCTAATGTGCATCACAACACCCACATCTCTGCTCGAAAAATAAGTGTATAAATTGAAGTGTTTGAGGACACTATTCATTGTATCTCTCTCGAGCTATGTGCTGTTGGTGGTAAGTTTTGTTTGTCTTTACAAATTTGTGGTATTTTATTGCGATTGTTTTAGATTTCAGGGAAAGATTGTCGTGTAATTTTCGTTAAAAAATTTAACAGGCGTTATTTCATGATATAGTTTAGTATTATTTTTAATACATTGTCATGATTTTAGGGCATGTATTCAATACACTATTATTGCATTAAATAAATTCCCCCTTGATTTATGGTTTGGAATGAAGGTATATTTGGGGGAATATTTGTTCGTAGTTTTTACAGCATGTGCAGCTTTTCGCTTTTTAAAGCAACAAAGTAATTTAAATCGTTAGTTATTAACACTAAGGGGATTATTTTGTTGTTGCTGTTGTTGAACAGCTTTCCTCCCTTGTAGAAAATTTTAGGGGAAAGTTGTAGGATTGCTAATAGATCCTCTAATCTCTATCGATATGTATAGATTTCAAGCAAGTTCAAATTTCCTAGAAGTCCTTTTAATTACTACTAGGGGCCAAATCCCCAGACTCTCTACGCTCGCTTTTCGTATGAGGCATTCGGCCCCTAATAAGGCTTATTCGTAAAAGACATAATTTCAACAGACAAAACACGAAGATTGGATCAGATAGAATGTTACCGAGCTGCACATTGCTTGGTTCTTGCACGTTCATTGGTACATAAAAATTTAAACTTCACACTACAGTAGACCCCCCTCCCCCTCATAACACGGAAGATATTTTGTTATGGAATCCGTGTTGTACGGGTCCTGAGCTATACTCCACCTGGAGTGCGGACTCGGCTTATAATCGCTGGAAAAATTATTTGCACTCCTCAGAAACACAATGATATTTAGTATTGCCATTCAAAAGTTATATTAATTAGGAGCTAAAGCACAATAAAATCAGAAAATCTGTTTCAGCTGTATTTTTAATAATGTAAAACCTATTGGACACCTTGTAAATTTGCCACCCATGGCGATTTTTCATTATTTGGCGACTTGCGTACATGTAAAGTTAATAAAAGCTCCGGAACAGATAGGATAGCTTGCCACCCATGGCGACTTTTCATTATTGGGCGATTTACACATGCTCACAACCTATAATTACTCTTCATTTAAGGTTACCGGAAAACCGTTATCCATATTTTCATTTACATAATCGTTTGCAGATTGGCGTACTTAGCACCACGAATTATACCATCTCGTCGCGCTAGCAAATATCCAAAGTGTACTATAACTGCTATAATGGCATAGTTAACGCTACCAAATATTTCTACTGGTAGCGAATAATCCAGCTGGACCGAACCGGCTTTAAAATCTGCATTTTAATTATTTTTCATTTTCAAGATATTGGGTTCTAACATTTTTGAGTTCGCGGTTTAGATTCGCTCTGCTTGGAAAGATACCATTTAACCAGATCGTATTTAATGTCAAGAGGGCGCTTTTAAAATCAGTTAGAATTAGTTATTCTATTTTGGAAAAACGAAGAATCGCTAATTCTAAACTCCTGTTGTCTAAGCGAACTTACTATTTGAAAATTGTCAACTTTGTGTAACACATTTTGAGTTACTATATTTCATATAGTTTTTTTTTTTTTTTTTGGCATAAAATGGGCGTAATTCTAATTCATGTGTGTAAATTCCACGCGATTCTAGATACTTGGAAACGCTTTGTTGCAAAGGAATGAATGATTTTATGCCAAATCTGGCAACCATTATGTTTGTTCAGTTCTTTATTAATATCTTCTAAAATAATTCGATTTTCGAAATTTAACTTAGCTTAGCAGTTTCCTCGGAATTTTCCGAATACGTGGACATGTTTCTCGAAATTCAAATCCCCACGGTTTAGAAGATAAGCGAACAAGCTTTTGACAGCGGCGACGACAGCGGCCCTTACTTTCTTTTAGAATAGATACCGGTAATGGTAATATGGCATTTTTGGGTTAATTCCTGTTAAGGGGACGGTGGATGTTATAAGTTTTTAATTTTTGACCAAAAATTATGAAATTTTGTATATATATGCTTTAAAGTATGAATTTATTAAATTACTTTTTTTT
Source organism: Cheiracanthium punctorium (assembly GCA_038373885.1). NCBI lineage: Eukaryota > Metazoa > Arthropoda > Arachnida > Araneae > Cheiracanthiidae > Cheiracanthium > Cheiracanthium punctorium. Next base: position 155,693 of record JAWZYV010014300.1, read on the forward strand.
AATTTAAAAAATGAATTTCTAAAATGTCTCGCGCGCCAATTTTTATTTTTTCCCTTCAATTTTCCCTTGTTGTTGTTATTCAAAAATATATTCCCAACAATTGTCTTATTAATTTCGAGATTCATTAATAGTAAAATTTTAGGAAGTATTATGCGTTAACACTGAATTTTCACAAAATTTTCACGCTTTTATAAACTTATATTGACTTTTTATAATCTTAATAACCACCAAAATTAAAACGGATAAGAAAGTTCAGTTACATGCATCTTGAGTCTCTGTAATGAATTTTATAAGAATTCTGCAACAATTGTGTCACAAGGGACATTTTAAAGACGCAGAACTACGAAAAATGCAAATTTTGCACTCAAGACATTTTTTCGGACTTTTAAAGGGCCATTTATGAGATGCTTACATTTTTTAAACGCTTATAACTTTTTAGCACTTGAGAGTGCTATTTCTTTCAATCACGGGTTTTTGCCTACGGGAGTTTTTCTACGCGCCGTATCGCATTTCTATTTTTGTTGACTTTAGGGACTTTGGTAGGGTTTTCTTTAGTTTTCAATCCATTGCATTTTGTGTGGTTTTAGTTGTGCACCTCCCCTTTTGGTCTCAATCGAATGGATAGTTTATGTACAGGACCGCCCAGAAGATTCGAAATTACGCTCTATGGGCAGAAATTCATCAGAGCGTGTTTTAGAGGTATTGGGCTATTGCAAACGACTCAGAAGTGATATATGCTGTTACGTGTTAGAAAATGAATTTCTGCATTAAAAGAAGTGTCTTTATAATTTATAGTTCTACTACAGGAACATTCAAAAGATTTCCAATACATTACGGTCAATGGCAAGTTTAGGGCGTTTATCCATTTCAAGCGCAATACCGTCCTATCATATAAGTTGGGTAATGGTCCGACGACGGTCACGTGCCCCCTCAAGAACTACGCCAAAAGTCGCCAAGCTTGGTGACTTTTGAGTTAAATGCATACACACATACAACAAATCTCAAAATTTTAGTTGTAGCATGTTGAAATTTCATACATACGATTGTTGTAACATGTAGTTGTGCATCTGGATTTTTGGTTCCAATCTACTGGATAGAATTTAAATACTTTAATGTCTATGGACATCTTCAATATAATTTAACTGTAGACAGTCATTGTTTGGTCCATGCTCAATCTCGCAGTCTGTCGTCGACCTTGGAGTTTTTCCAAAATATCGCCAAATTTGGCGATAGTCAGTCATTGGGTCCATGCCCAAAATATCGCCATTTGTCATCGTTCTGGGCCAGGTTTGCGATATATCACCAAATTTGGCGATACTCTGTCGGTGGTGGTTCAGTTAGGTTGACAGACGCGCGATGAGACCCGCTTCATACATCGCCTGCCTATTTCCAAGGACATAACCACTGTGCTATGTTGAAGCATGCTTCATACTTGGAACCGGCATATAAAATCTTGGTGGTTTCGTGTGTGTGTGTGTGTGTGTGAAAGAGCATACTCAAGTGCGTAAATAAAATCTGGAAGAATTTCAGATTTTTTTATTTACTAATTTAGACATGCGGTTTTTCGTCTTGGATACGGTAAAAATCATAGAACCTTAATACATTAAAGAAAAAATCGGAATTTTTTGGCAGATTTTTGATAATGTCATAGCTCACCATCCCCTTAATGGTTCGTTCTCTTCATGAGTCATGTAAATCATCGTAAAGTGGAAATAAGACTGCCCTCAACCCCAACAATGAAAAACACCAGTTTTAGAGTTCTGAAAGAATTTTCGTTCTTTATCCTCCGAGTTGAATGATTTGGTGACTGTCTGCTAACAGTTACGTAGGAGTACAATTAAACATTTGTGTTGTGAAGACTTTAATTATACGTAAGTTTGTTACGATTAATTCAACAGGTCTGATGCTGAAGAGCCTGAATGCGAAAGATTCCGGGCTCGCGAAATTACGAAGGCTTAAGTGCAGTCGAAGTTTATCTCGTCCATGATTTCTACAGGAATTTTCGTAAATTACTTCTTGAGTGAAATGAACCTTCGTCAGGGAAGTATTACGTACATTTTTTAGCTCAAAAGTTTCTGTTCATAGTCTGTCCTTAAGACAAATCCTTTCTCTGAACTTATAATTACTTCCGCCCTGCCCCTGGTCTTTGAAGTTTAGTCTCATCAATCTGAATAAGTATAATGTCTCATCAGTTTGTTAAACGCAAACTCGTTCATAACTGTTTGCAAAATTTAACTTTTAATGTTAACATGCGTGCTTCAAATGTTTTTAAAGTGCAGGGTACCAGAGAATTGTTGGACACTTTGTAAAATTAAACGCACCTCTGCATCGGTCAGAGGCCTCCTCGATCACCATATTTAAATCGCTTGCATTTTATTTGGAGGCAAGCCTAATTGTTTACAAGACTAAGTGTCCTAATATATGAAAACTGGAATCTACGAATCACGGCCTCTATTCATTCTATAGCTCCTCAGATGCTTTCACATGCTTGTAATGGAATCTAATACTTCGTTGTCGCTTACAACATCTAAGCGGTATCTTGTATTAAAATATATTTTGTTATCGCATATTGGAAATTTTATTGGATTTAGATTTATTTTAGTGTCCAACCGTTCTCGTGAATTCTGCAGTTTAAATTTTGGCTAAACTTGAACGGTATACAGTGGTTGTCAGATTTTAACTATAAAACTGTTGGCATTCAGTTGAAATTAAAAATCGCAAGTCTTGTCAAATCTTGAGCGAAAATTTATATTTGCACATTATTTAAAACACTACGTATCCATCAAAAACAGAATAACTTGTCGCTTATTGATGTTCATTTTGCAGACTCTTACAGTACATCCTAATATTTTCAGTTTTAATTTAGCACGTTACCCAATGGAGTGGCAATGATCCCAAATTCAAAGATGCTGTTTGCGCGCCAGCCTATTTTTCAAAATTTCCAAATTAATAGGGACTTCCGTTACAGTAATAAAATTCTCGTCTTGAATCGTATCATTACGGGGTATAAATACACGCAGTTAGAAATCGTTCCAGGTTGTCATTTTGGGCCAGATTCGATCAAACTCTGAAAGTTTTAACTATAAAATAGGCGTACTGATAGGAAATTCGCTCCGAAGGCGCTTCCTTCAAAACGGACTTCGAATAATTGGTTAGCCTTTCAATTTCGCTTTGACATTAAATTTATAATTTAGCATATAAGAGTATATATTTAGTGTAATGAGTAATATAGCTTAGAGTAGAACTCTACCATTACAGATAGAGTAGAATATTTTATTTAGTTAGAGCACTAACGAGTAGTATTACTGTATAGCAGTAGACATAATCTAAGAGTTTTAGAGGTAGCAGTAGTTTTAAAGTAGAAGTAACAGTACTAATATTCCTAACCAATTTCTGATTAAATAAACTTATATTAAAAGTGAAATTGAGAATCTAACCCATATCTTCGGAGTCTTCGTGATAGGGCGAGAGAAGTGTAGTTGACGAAAATTAACGGGCATTTTATGAAAGATAATTCTGTCTGGATGGTTTTTACAGTGAATTAAAATCTTCAGAAAACTCTGAAGTGTCAGACGGAATAAGATATGATGTTCCAAAAGAAGAAAAAGCCCAACAGTAACAAGATAGGTGTAGCTTTCGCAACGAAACTTGGAATATGGGGAGGAGGGATGCAAATTGTTTATGGGCGCTATTTCCGAATATTAGACTCATTTAGGATACCCCACTCACATACCCTTTCACAAAGGCTGTAAATTAAAATGTGTGAAAAAAGGGGAGAGGGATATGAGATTTTGCCCAAATATTTGAAAACAGTTTACATGAAAACGCATTAAGTTACATTTGAAAATAGTTGAAAGTGAAATAAAATCTCTCGGTCTAAAATCTAATTTATCTTTTTAATAGTTTGATTTTAAACTACTTAGTTTACTTTTAAAAATTTGAATGAGATTTAATGAAGTTGAAATACTAGAAACTTCAGAACCAGCTTGGCTAAAATTAGGAAGGCGTGAAACTTAATTTTTTAGATTTTCAACGTGATAAGTTCAACTAAATAAGACCTTTTTATAATTTTAAGACTAGTTTCGCGGAAACAATAAGACAATAACGAATTTTGTATTCGGCCCGATAAACTTCATTTCGTTAACACTTTTTAAATTTTTAATATTAACTAAAATGATTGTGGATATTACTTTTTATAAGTTACAAACTCTTAAACTTAGATGAATCGTAGCGTTTTAAGTGCTAGAAAATTTGAAAATAGTTATCATATGTGGCAATGGTATGAAAAACAATGAATTTATCTAATAATTTTTTTCTTTTCAGGAGTAACTGGCAAATGTGGAAAGTGCTTGGCTAACTGTAAATTGAGATATTTGGCTTCCTTTTAGCTTGATTTTTAGTAAAGATTCTTCCCACCTCTATTCAAATTCTTAACGTTGCTCCATTAAGATGAAATTCTAAAAAATATAATTGGAACAATTGCTGTTACGCGCGTAAATGTGAATTTGTCCGAACCGACTCGCTGTACTGAAATGCACACTTCAATGCTGTGAAATATTTGCTTTTGAGACATCGTTCGGTGCATTTGAACTCGGACAGAATTTTTACTTTAAAAACTAAAATTTCAAAAGCACAAGTTATTGGAAGACTTGGCAAGTGAGCCGCTCGAGTTGTGTTGTGGTTAGAGCCATTCTATCACACCGGAGGTCAGATTCCCCGCACGGGCTTGGGTGTCATTTAGCCGGTCTCTTCATAGGCGGCAGCGTTGTCCAACCTATTGGGTGCCTCCATAATAGACCAGAAACTCCGGCCTTGGTAACGGCCAATGCCTATAGACGGAAAGTGCTCGCCATTAGAGATTGAGGCCATTTGAAAGTTCCTATTTCAGTCTTCCCGCTCTCGATGGCGTAGCGAGCTAAACTGGCGCCCCGGGTACTAGTCCTCTAACGCCCTTTCCTCCTACTTGTTAAATTTTCTTTGTCATAGGACGATTTAGCGCCACTCTGCGAGTGGAGTCCGGGGGCGTGATAGACGCCCCCTACCTTGAATCCCTGTCACTATGCCACTGCCTGTTCTTGGTCCATCGCTTACAAATGTTGTTTACTTAATATAGTGCTATTTTTATATTTTTATAGAATTTCTTGGCTGAAGTCTTCATATCTACGCAAGTATATTACTAATACGTAAGTGTTAAACTTCACTATTTTTTCGCAGTACATTCAGAAAAAGGGATTTATGTTGTGTAATCTAGAATTTAATTGAGGCAGTAGAATTTGCCTGAAAAATTACGGTAGTTGATCGCGTTGGGTACCAAAGCATGCTTAAATATTTAAATCCCATGAAACTAATGCAGTTTCTAAATTGTTTAAAGATGTAATAGTTTTAACGAAGTGTTAATATTGAAAGATTATTAAAAGGTATTTAAACTTTAAATTTTTTATTTAAATTTTAAAATAATAAGGTATTTAATCAAACTTAAAACTATTTTACTCAAATTTTGGTAAGATTTTACTCAAATTTTTGAAAATAGTTTAGATATAGATGCATGAAGTCTGTTTTTAGAACTAGTTGAAAGTGAAATAAAATCATCTCCCTAAAATCAAATTCATACCTTAAAATAGTTTAAAAATCGAATTCCTTAGTTTATCTTTAAAAAATCGAATGAGAGATTTAATGAACTTGGTATGCTAGAAACTTCAAAAGCAGTTCAGCTAAAATTCGGAAAGAGTTAAATTTAAGTTTGAAAAATTTCTGTTCAACAATTCAACGTAATAAAACCTTTTTATAATTTTGGAACTAGAACGTTTCACTGAAATAGTAATACAAAGCTGTAACTAATTCTGCATTCTGCCCGATAAACTTAATTTCATTAACATTCTTTATATTTTGAATGTTAATTAAACGGCTGAATTATGCTTGTAAAAGTAAAACCCTCAAAGCTTTCATGCGTAGAGATGAATCGTCGCGATTTGCGTGCTAGAAACTTTGAAAATAGTTATCAGATGTGGTCATTGAATGGAAAACAAGGCATTTATTTAATATTTCTTTTCAGGAGGAACTGGCAAATATGTAAAGTGCTTGTTTAACTGTAAATAGAGAAATTTGGGTTCTTTAAGGTTGATTTTTTTTGTAACTATTCTTTCCACCTCTAGGCAAATTTCTAACGATGGCTCTATGAAGATTAAATTTTAAGAACTACAATTGGAACAGTTTATATCACGCGCGTAAATGTTAATTTTGTGTCCGAACTGACAAGCTGTAATGAAATGCACACTTCAATGTTGTAAAATATTCGCTTTTGAGACTTTTGGTGCATTTGAGCTCTGTCAGAATTTTAAATTTAAAACTAAAATTTCAAAAGCACAAATTATTGGGAGACTTGGCAAGTTAGCCGCCCGAGTTGTGTTGTGGTTGGAGCCATTCTAACACAACCGTGGGACAGATTCCCCGCACGTTCTTAGGTGTCATTTAGTCGGTCTCTTCATAGGAGGCAACGTTATTCAACCTATTGGGGGGCCTCCATGATAGACCAGAAACTCCGGCCTTAGTAATGGCCAATGCCTATAAACAGCAAATGCTCGCCATTAGAGATTGAGGCTATTAAGTTCCTATTTCAGTTTACCTGCTCTCGATGGCGTAGCGAGCTAATCTGGCGCCCCGGGTACGAGACCTCTGGCACCCTATCCTCCTACTTGTTAAGATTTCTTTGTCATAGGAAGATTTAACGCCCCTTTGCGAGTGCTATTAGTCACTTGCGATTTAACGCCCCTTTACGCCACTGCTTGTTCTTGGTCTATCACCTGCAAATGTTTTCTTAATGTACTATTTTTATATTTATAGAATTTCTTGGCTGAAGTCTTCATATCTACGTAAGTATATAACTATTACGTAAGTGTTAAGCTTCACTATAATTTTCATAACACATTGAGGAAAAATGATTTATGTTGTGCAATCTTGAATTTAATTATGGCAGCAGAATTTGCCTGAAAAAAAAAATTAAGATAGTTGATCCGATCGGGCACCAAAGCATGCTTAAATATTTAAATCCAGTGAAACTAATGCTGTTACTGATGCTTTTTCCAAAATGTTTAAAGATGCAATAGTTTTAACGAAATGTTATTTATTAAAGGATTGATAAAAGGTATTTTAATCGAAGTTTAAACTATTCGAAGAATCGGAACCCAAAATTTGGTTTAAAAATAGTGACTGTAGTGGTTTGAAACTTCAAAAGCTGACGCGTTGAATTGAAAATGTTGAAAACGTGGGGGGGGGGGGGGGGAGATGAAAAATTAGTTGAAAGTGAAATCAAATCTATCGATCTTGAATCAAATTAATCTTAAAATATTTTAAAAATCAAACTCCTTAGTTTATCATTAAAAATTTGAATGCGAAATTTAACGAACTTAGTATGCTAGAAACTTCAGAAGCAATCCAGATAAAATTCGGAAAGAGTTAAATTTAATTTTTGAAAATTTCTGCTCCACATAAACGTAATAAAACCTTTTTTAATTTTAGAACTAAAGCATTTCACTTAAATAATAATACAAAGCTCTAACTAATTTTCTATTCGGCCCGATAAACTTAATTTCATTAACATTCTTTATTTTGCATCTTAAACTGCTGCATTATACTTGTAATACCCTCAAAAATCTTCCATACGTATAGATGAATCGTGGCGTTTTGCGTGCTAAAAACTTTGAAAGTAGTCGGATGTGGTAATCGTATGAAAAAAGAATTTACTAAATTTTGCTTTTCAGGAGTCACTGGCAAGTATGTAAAGCGCTTGGTTTACTGAAAATTCAGAAATTTGGGTTTCTTTTAGCTTAATTTTTGAAACGATTCTTTCCACCTCTAGGCGAATGACTAACGATGGCTGTATGAAGGTTAAATTCTAATAAATATAATTGGAACAGCTGATATTACGCGCGTAAATTTTAATTTCTCCGAATGGACTTGCTGTACTGAAATGGAAACTTGAATGCTGTGAAATATTACCATTTCAGACATCTTTCGGCGCATTAGAGCTGTCGGAATTTTAAAACAAGAATTTCAAAAGCACGTGGTATTTATTGGAAAACTTGGCAAGTTAGTTGCCCGGGTTGTGTTGTGGTTGGAGCCTTTCTACCACACCACGGGTCAATGCCCGGCACGGGCTTGGGTGTCATTTAGTCACTTCATAGGGGGCCACGTTGCTCAACCCATTGGGTGTCTCCATAAGACCAGAAACTCCAGCCTTAGTAACGGTCGATGGCCTATAAATGGAAGTGTGCGCAATTGGATATTGAGACTAAAAGTCCCCCATTTCATTGTCTTCCAGTTCTCTGTGGCATAGCGAACTAGACTGGCGCCCGGCAGACCTCTCTGGCGCCCTTTTCTCCTATTTGTTAAATTCTTTGTCTTGCAGATGATTTAGGGCCAGTCTGCGAGCGGAGCCCGGGGCATGATAGACCCCCCCCTTATCACCTCACTACGCCACTGCCTGCTCTTCTGTTCTATCACTCACAAATGTTTACTTTAATGAAGTGTTTTTATTTTTATAGTATTTCTTGGCTGAAGTCTTCATCTCATCTACGTAAGTACCTAATTTATTTCGTAAGAGGTAAGCTTCGCTATAATTTTCATTTTGCATACAGGAAAGTGGCTTGTCTTTGTAATCTAGAATTTCACGGGGGCAGCAAAATTTGCCTGAAAAAAATATTTACTGTAGTTAATTCGATCAGGCACTAAAGCATGGTTAAATATTTAAATCCGGTGAAACTAATGCAGTTTCCAAAAGGTTTAAAGAAATGTTATGTTAAAGGATTAATGAAAGATTTTATTGAAAGTTAAAACTATGGTAAGAACTGTAACCGAAAATTTGGTTTAAAAATTGAATGAGATGGTTTTCAGTTTCGCGCGCTAGAAACTTTCATAAGAACTGGCGCGTAAGTGTTGTATCTTTCTTCGAAAACAATTTTTATTTGGATAATTTCAATGCAGTAAAACGGGCGGTATTTTAAAATAAAAAGGTACGGGGGAAAATGGTGATAAAAGGATCGCTGGAAACTGTTATTCCCTTAAAGTACTTCGACATAATTCCTTGAGCTCAAAATAAACTTGTACTAAGATTGTTGTAATTGAACCAGCAACACTCTAACAAAATAGGTTTTAAAATAAACTCATCCTTTAAATTGTTACAACGAATTTAAGAGTGTTCATTTAAAAAAGAATTGGAAGGCTTAACTTTTCGTTTTTATATCATCTATAAACCTCAAATATTGGAGAGCGTAGCAATTTATTACCAAGGCAATGTTTTTCTTCCAGTATAGTAGTGCAGATTGTTAAATGTTTATAATGGATATAAATAACGCGTGCGACAGCAGTTAATAATTGGAACATCTGATAAATTTAAGGGGCATAAATGTCAAGCCTTGTACGATCCGATAACCACTATCGATTGGAGTTTAAACTTTGGTGTAAAGCTATAAAATATTTGCATTTGATTACACAATCTTCTATATAATAGAGCGCGCAGTTCATGCAACTGTTTCCGAAGTTGAAACTGGAAAAATTAATGTTAATTCACAGAAATGTCTGGTGCAGAATTGGTGAAAGTAATGTAATATCGCGGAGAAACATTAACTCCATACTGTATTGGTGTTTTTACAATACTTCTAATCTGAAAAATCAAATATATAAATTAATTTTCCTTTTTAATTAAATGATGAATTTCCCCGGTATATTAATCTACAAAAATGTTGGATACATGAAGAGGATATTAAATATTGGCAGTTGATTGGACAAGCTGATATCTTGGTCGTCAATGTAAAAAATCTTTAAAGCTAAGCTGTGAAATTTTGGATTCATGCGATAATTTTTCAGATCAACATTACTAATACGCGATTTCTTAAATAGCTCAAATTACGTAAATGCAAAGCTTGAGAAAAGATGAAATATTTTCAAAGTGTGGAATTCGCATTGGGCCCTATAAAAATCGATTTGTGCTAATTCCATGCTTTAATATTTCATCTAGAAAAATCTAGCAGGTAATGCGGCTAATTTTTAACTACTGTTAAAACTTTTTAATTCGAATTCTTGTTAGTTTACGCTTTAAGTAACTAAGCAAATGGTTGTCTTGCTTTGAAAGTGAACACAATCGAGAATTTTTAATTGAGCTCTATATCAATAGTGACAATCTGTGTAAATTAATATTGAAATTACCTCCACAAATTTGTCGCTCAACTGTCAATTTAACAAATGTTAATTACCACACTACTGCTGGTGTAAAACGTCGCAATCAAAACGGTAGTCTTAATCTTGCTTTCAATTTTAAAACTTCCCATAAGATTCCATTGAAAGTTAAAATTGAACGTGAACTTAATGTTCGTATGAATATCTTCGAAGACGAATTTTAATTTCCTTATTAATAAATCTGCAGTTGAGACCGGCTTTGCAGTTTTGCCTCGTTTGAATATTATTGATGTACTGATGTTATCGAATATATTCCTGTCCCCTAATCAGTTATTCAGTTTTATTTTGAGTAAAAAATATTTAGATAGGTTCAGAACCTATCAATGCAAATTTATGGAATTCTTATGTAGACTTTACAAACTGCAATTTAGATCCGAAAATTGAATTAAACTGAATGAGTTAATTGGTCGTATTAATGCATATATCGGTGACATTTTCAGAATTTATGGATAAGATAGTGAAGCGCTAATCTATTCTCTTAAATTGATCAATTAAAGGGACCTAAACAGATTCGCGATTTAAATAACTAATATGCAAGGACTAGTATATGTTGCTCCTGAATTATGGTAGGAGACATTGTACCCTCATGGATGAGATTTAATGAAGTAAAATGGTGAAAATTTTCAGTCTAAATATTTTTCAAAGTATTAATTTAATGTTCAGCTTCTTGATTGTACTCATAATTTTATCTTGAAAGTGTATTTTTCAGGATAAGCAACAGAGGGTCATTGAGATGACATGTTGAAGACATTAGTAGTTGGAAGCGGAACCATTTGACTTCGAGATGCAGCTTCAAGCCAATGAACCCTCTTGAATAATCAAACGTCTTTTAAATCAGTACTTAAGTAAAATTAACGTTCTAAGTTTTGTATTTCAGAAATTTGGAGAACTTCCAGCTTATTATGCATGATGAATTTTTTATATTTTAATCGATTTTCTTAATTTTGCATAGTAAAACTTTAATTTGAAGAGGTTAAATCTGTTAACCCGTTAACGTGCAGTGTTCCCGCTCTGGGAATACCAAACTCTGACGTTTTGATCGTTGCCAGTCATGAAGAATAGATTTGATTTCTATAAAAACAGTTGCGGGTGACCTAGCTCCACGAGAATCCTTTACTTTTTAGCACGTCATTTCCCGTCGAAAATGGTCACTATTTTTTTAACAGCACTGACATCTGCTGAAAAATGGAAGAATGCGAGAACAGCTGGATAGATTGCCCCATGCTGAAAAAAGGGCAGCGGTTGCCATCGCTCGACTTAACTTAAAACTATTGTAACTACCAACAAGATGGAGAACGATCGAAACGTTCATCGCGTGCACAGATCTAGAACCCTTTTTTGGCAGCCATCTGCGTCAAAAATGGGTCTCTAGACCTATGCCAAGCGATTAACGTTTCGATCGTCCGCCATCTTGCTCGTAGTTAAGACGAGCGATGGCAACGGCTGCCATATTTCCAGCATTGGGAAAGGGTTGCGTCTCAAAGGTTTAACTAGTATTAACCGAAAATTATTGCATTAACCTATATCCTTTTAGATCACCTCATAGATTATGAAGACTGAATGAATATGCATGCAGGGCAACAACTGGAGGGGTGCAAGCGGCGCACTTGTCAAGTTCGCAGTGTTGAGCTCCAGAATGGAAAGGTCACATTTGTCCCGGGTGACGCGATCTAATTGCGGTATGTATGGTATATTTAAGAATGTCTGGAGTCGTCTATGGTCCGTAAGTATAGTTTTGACACCTCGCAACAAATTGTTATTGTAACTACAGCTATACTCCTAAAGCAAAACTTTTTATACTGCGGAATACAGTCTAAAGTGAATTTCAAAGTTATGTTGTTTAAAGGTCTTTGACAAAAGTGCCATAAACACCTAGAGCAAAGTCCTAATGGAGATCGATACATATATTTCAGGCGTTAAAATTGCAGGGCAATTTTATTTATACTAAATTAAAAGGAAGCTAACGGTAAAATTATAAACGTACTTAAGATTTAGTACAGTGCTTTCAGTTATAAGCAGTAAAATTCTAATTGAAGATGAAAATATTAAATTGAACAGGTCTTCGAAAGCCATTAGTTCAGAGAAATTCTATTCTTTAAAGGAGAATTCTTGTCTAGTAAAAAATAGTCGTAGCGATTTTGAACACTAAATTAGTCTATTAAACTACAGAGCTTATAAAGCTTTAGAAAGCACAAGTTGCGTTTAACATACATGGGATAAATCTCACTAAATGGGTTATCATGAGAATTTGCCGTTTTCCCAATAAGTGTCTGCAATTGTGGAAAGTGTGTCTGTTCGCGCTATCGATGTTTCCGGTGTAAACAATTTATAGCTCTCGTACTAAATTGAAACCTGTAAAAATAAATCGGCGCGTCGTTGTAATATTTTGGACTCCGTTGTGATAGAAGTCATCGGTTACTGTACGAAATGCCGAATCGCAAAGTAAAGCTTTCCCGCGCGAAATTTATTCGGAGTTAAGTCTGATAAAAACTTTTGTTCAATCTTTGACTCGTATTTTCAAAACTAATCTCAAATTTTAAGAATTCCGAAGAATATATTGGCTTTAGAGTGTCGTAATTAATTGGAATGTAGTAATGTTGAAGTAGTTTCATGACAAAGGAGAGGATCCGATCCAGAGTTTCTTGCTGTCCTGTCTTTTCTTTTTAGATTTCTCAGCTGGTGGAAGAGACGTACCTGCTGGCGTTGCCCGAAACTTTGGACAGCGCCAGCATTTATATCTCTAAGCAGCAAACTTTTTTTTAATTTCACCTTACTAACATTTTTTCTCTGGATCGGAGCTCTTCTATTGTCAAAGCTAACTCCTGTAAAATTAGCATGCAAAGGCATACGTAAGTAATGTTTCTTGATCCAGCCGTTTTCCCCATAATGGAATTGATTCAGCTTCGTTTCACGAGAAGAAACTTAAGACTGACCCGATGCATTGCTGATTTTGAGCAATAAGAATGAATGGGGAAATAAAGCTTTTGAAACTGCTACGAGAAGCAAAATTTTTAATATCGGTGCAGCATAAATGTTTCTGCGGCTAAAACAAAATCTCTAAATTGTAATCTTGAATTCCCATGTGGGTGTATGACTTCATTAGTTTGAAGGTTAAACGGTAAACCTGGTGTTTTTAAAAGCTCAGTTTATCAGTTTCTTTTTCAGCCTTTTTGAAGATAAAAATGTCTTTAAAGAACAATCCTCATAGAAATGGCCGAAATTAAAACCTAGGGACTTAACCGAAAGTCTGTTCCTTGCGCATTCATAGTTTCTATGCATATTTCAACATATTGAACAAAGAGAGTGCAATTCCAAACCGCTGTGCCATTTTGCTGCACTAGTCTTAAGTTTTAGTTTTAAATTTCTAATAGCGATTCAAAATAGTTAAGTCATGATTTTTCAGTTAAGAATCATGACTTATCTGGTGTATATTACGCAATTGTTTAATGAAACTCTTCTGTTTTAGGTTATATTTCTCAACTTCAACCAAACGTACCAATACGTTCAGCGAATCTGATAAGTTGTCTTGGATCGGCATTGAATCGAACCAGTGGAATCCTGCCCGGTCGTTGGAAGGACGGTTTGAAAGCGAAAAATTTTCACAAGATGAAGAGTAACCGGAGCTCGTGACCCCCAACAAGGTATCCGCTTCCTGCGAGTGCATCAGAATAATCTTTTTAACAACGTGCAAGATCGGCCAACTCGACGCAGTGAGTTATGCCGCTGGCAGCATGAAATTGAAGGATGTGGCCAAAGCATCGAACTTAATGCAATGAACTTTGAACTTTTTGCGAAAATTTCTAAAGATGTGAATTCTTTATCACGACTGTTATCGATGGACTTTTGCCACGCATTTTGAAGGTAAAGTTGTCCATATACCGAATGTAATCGGTCATAGTGTTATGGTGCAGAAATTGAGATAGTGGGAAATGTAAACTTTGAACAAAATTTTTAAGTCTTGATATTTGTGACCCGATATTGCCAGACTTGTAATTTTTTGTACAATAAATTAGTAATTCTGTATTTTTGAAGTCTCTTGATTTGAACTCGAACAGTATTGATGCAGGAAAGATCTTTTTAGAAGATCTGATATTTTTAAAAATCCATAATTCTTGTCCAATTAGATCAAGAAGTCTTTATTTTATGGAAAATATTGCACGAGCATTAATTCTTCTCCGCTGTAAAATGAGTTAAATTTTAACGATTTTCTGTATGTCAACGGTACATTTTAATGTCTTGGGTTTTTCGGAAATTAATTTCGTTCTTTCCCAACAGAACCCTTTTTCCTTTACAGCTGGCTTCTCACTTGCTCCGCATAATGATGCTACATTTTGACAGCTGATGAAGCAATGCTTGCTTGTGTCAAATTTAGACTGATACTACGCAGTATTGGGTACCCTTTCTTTCAAATATGGAAAGTGAAAAGCAGAATCTTCGGCATATTTTAATTTTTTAATATCAAAAAGGTAAAAATGGTGTAAGCAAGGGGGAAAAAACTATCGGATGTGTATGGAGACGTATTGACAGAACGCTAGTGACAAAACAATTGCTGCGAACTTTTACTCATCTTTCACGAGATTATACATCACTAACGTATTTTACGAGTTTGAATTTTTTTTTCGAATTTTTAATGTATTAAAACGGTCGAATTTCTGGTGGGAAAACCTTTGGGGGGGGAAGTAGAAGTTCGCAGCTATGAGGAAGGGGGGGGGGGGAATTGACAGAATTTTGATGTTGAAGCTGCGCCATGTTCTGGAAGGCAGTCGATGACAAAGTAAAAGCGTGGATCAAACCGGGGAATAACAACTAGCGAGATCACCAAGGAATTAAATTTATCGAATTTAACCGTTCATGATCAGTGGCGTACTTAAGGGAGAAGGACCGCCCCCCTCCCCCTCTGAAAATGTAAAGGTTATTTAAATCTGCTATTCTGAAACATTTATATTAACTCTAGTAACAAGGTTTAAAATACCGGACTACCCCTCTCCGAAATGGAAACCTAGTTTGAATTTTTGAAAAAGTCTCTGAAATTTTGCATGGTATGGTAATCTTTTAGTTGTAGATCTATTTGACCTAGAGAGTTGAGATTTGTGTAATTTTGTTCAGTGTTTTGAGGTCTCTCATAAAGTATATAACATGACCATATCATTTAATAAACTGAACAGCTGTGTCCTGGAGAAGGTGTGGGCAATTGTTTTATCCTGGGGGGGGGGGGGTACTTTGTAGACGCAGAAGTTGACGGAGGGCCACACCTCTCAAAATTATTGCTTTCATAAGAAAGTTTTGCATTTTGGACTCTGTAAAAATTGTCATGATAAAAATCAATAAATAGCAAATTTAATTTAAATTCACGTTGAGACAAATAAACCCTATCCTTTTTTTTAAATAGAAGAAAAAAACAGGAAGGAGATTGCTAGTTGATTCTCATTGCAGCTTACAACTTAATGCCCACCAAAGAGCATCTATATTTATTCTTGTTGATCTTTAAGCAAGAAAAACTCTGCTCGCAAATATATGAAGACATAATTATAGAAAATATTTTCCCGGTAAATTTCTTCATTAATGAAAATTTTGGGGCAGAAATGATTTCGCGCGCTAGAAACTTTCATAAGAACTGGCGCTTAAGTGTTGTATCTTTCTTCGAAAACAATTTTTATTTCGATAACTTCAATGCAGTAAAGCGGGCGGTATTTGAAAATAAAAAGGTACGGGGGGAAATGGGGATAAAAGGATCGCTGGAAACTCTTAGTCCCTTAAAGTACTTCGACATAGTTCCTTGAGCTCAAAATAAACTGGTACTAAGATTGTTGTAATTGAACCTGCAACACTCAAACAAAATAGGTTTTAAAATAAAAACTGATGCTTTAAATTGTTACAACGAATTAAAAAGTTTGTTTAAAAAAGAATTCGAAGGTTTAACTTTTGTATTTACAGCATCTACAAATTTCAAATATTGGATAGCATTGTAATTTTTTACAAAGGCAATTTTTTTCCTCCATTATAATAGTGCAGAGTGTTAAATGGTTATAATGGATATCAAAAACGTGCGCGACAGCAGTTAATAGTTGGAACATCTGATAAACTTAACGACCATGAATGTTCCTGAAATGATTCCCGGTATAATAATCTAAAAAAAATGTTGGATACATGAAAAGGACATTGATTTGTTTGGCAGTTGATTGGACTAGGTGATCTGTTAATGTAAAAAGTCTCAATGCTAAAAAATCTCTTTAGGATTAGAGCAAAAGCTGTGAAAATTCTGTATTCATGCGATAATTTTTCAGATCAACATTACTAATACGCGATTTCTTAAATAGCTCAAATTACTTAAATGCAAAGCTTGAGAAAATATGAAATATTTTCAAAGTGTGGATTCCCATTGGGCCCTATAAAAATCGATTTTTGCCAATTCCATGTTTTAATATTTCATCTAGAAAAATCTAGCGGTTAATGCGGCTAATTTTTAACTAGTGTTAAAACTTTTAAATTCAAATTATGTTTTAAGCAACTAAGCAAATGGTTGTTTTTCTTTGAAAGTGAACACAATTACGAATTTTTAATTGAGCTCTATATCAATATTGTCAATCTGCGTTTATTAATATTGAAATTACCTCCACAAATTTGTCGCTCAACTGTCAATTTAACAAACGTTAAATGGCGCACCAACTTAATACTGGCACACTATTGCTGGTGTAAAACGTCACAATCGAAACGGTCTTAATCTTGCCTTCAATTTTAAAACTTCCGATAAGATTCCATTGAAAGCGATAATTGAACTTTAACTTAGTCTTCGAAGATATTCATACGAACTTTAATTTTCTTATGAATAAAAAATCTGCAGCGTTTCCTCGTTTTGAACATTATTGATACACTGATGTCTGGAATACATACCTGCCCTCTAAATAAGTTATTCAGTTGTTTATTTTGAGTAAAAAATATTTTGAGGTTCAGAATCTCTCGATGCAAATTTCTGGTATTCTTATGTAGACTTTACCGAAACTGTAATTTAGATCTGAAAAATGAATTCAACTGAATGAGTTAGTTGGTCGTATTAATGCATATATCAGTGACATTTTCAGAATTTATGTGTAAGATATGAAGCGCTAAACTATTCTCTTAAATTGATCTCTTAAAGGGACCTAAACGGATTCGAGATTTAAATAACTAATATGCAAGGACTAGTATATGTGGCTCCTTAATTATGGTAGGAGACATTGTACCCTCATGGATGAGATTTAATGAAGTAAAATGGTCAAAATTTTCAGTCTAAATATTTTTCAAAGTATTAATTTAATGTTCAGCTTCTTGATTGCACTCTTAATTTTCTCTTGAAAGTGTATTTTTCAGGATAAGCAGCAGAGGGTCATCGAGATGACAGGTTGAAGACAATAGTAGTTGGAAGCGGAACCATTTGACTTAGAAATGCAGTTCAAGCCAATGAACTCTCTTGAATAATCAAACGTCTTTTAAATCAGTACTTGAAAGTAAAATTGACGTTCTAAGTTTTGTATTTCAGAAATTTGGAGAACTTCCAGCTTACTATGCATGAAGAATTTTTTATATTTTAATCGATTTTCTTAATTTTGCATAGTAAAACTTGAATTTGAATGAAAAATTAAATCTGCTAACCCGTTAACGTGCAGTGTTCCCGCTCTAGGAATACCAAACTCTGGTGTTTTGATCGTTGCCAGTCACGAAGAACAGATTGGATTTCTATAAAAATAGTTGCGGGTGACCTAGCTCCACGAGAATCCTTTACTTTTTAGCACGTCCACACTCATTTCCCGTCAAAAAATGGTCACGATTATTTTTTCAGCACCAACATCTCCAGAAAAATGGAAGAATGCGACAACAGCTGGATAGATCTCCTAATGCTGGAAAAAGGGCAGCGGTTGCCATCGCTCAACTTAACTACCAGCAAGATGGCGTACGATTCGAAGCGTTCATCGCGTGCCACAGATCTAGAGACCATTTTTGCCAGCCAGCTACGTCAAAAAAGGGTCTCTAGATCTATGGCACGCTATTAACGTTTCGATCGTCCTCAATCTTGCTGGTAGTTAAGATGAGCGATGGCAACGGCTGCCATATTTCCAGCATTGGGAAAGGGTTTCGTCCCAAAGGTTTAACTAGTATTAACCGAAAATTATTGCATTAACCTATATCCTTTTTTATTACCTCATAGATTATGAAGGCTGAATGAATATGCACGCAGGGCCGCAACTGGAGGGGTGCAAGCGGCGCACATGTCCCGTTCGCAGTGTTGAGCTCCAGAATGGGAAGGTCATATATTTGTCCCGGGTGACGTAACCTAATTGCGGTATGTATGGTATATTTAAGAATGTCGGGAGTCGTCTATGGTCAGTAAGTACAGTTTTGACCCAACACAATCAATTGTTTTTGTAACTAGAGCTATGCTCCTAAAGCATAACTTTTTATACTGCCGAGTAATATCTTAAAGTGAATTTCAAAGTTGCTATAGTGTTTAAAGTACTTTGTCAAAGCCCCATAAACACCTAGAACAAAGTTCTAATTGAGATAGATACATATTTCAGGCGGGAAAATTGCAGGGCAATTTTATTTATACTAAATTAAAAGTTTATAAGCTAACGTTAAAATTATAAATTTAGTTAACTGAAATCTCTGTACTAAATGTTATAAGCAGTAAAATTCTACTGGAACAGGTCTAAGAATTGAACAAATCAGGTTAAAGATGAAAATATTAAATTGAACAGATCTTCGAAAGCCATTAGAATTCAGAGAATGTTTATTCTTTACAGGAAGAATTCTTGTCAAGTGGAAAACAGTCGTAGCCATTTGAAACACTAAATTAGTCTATTAAACTACCGAGCTTATAAAGCTTTTGAAAGCACAAGTTGCGTCTAACATACATAGGAGAAATCTCACTAAAAGTGTATTTCGGCGATTTCTTTAATGGAATAAAATGGGTTAAAATCATGAGAATTTGCAGTTCTCCCAATAAGTATCTGCAATTGTGGAAAGTCTGCCTGTTGGCACTCTTTCGATGTTTTCTGTGTAAACAATTTATAGCTCATACTAAATTGAAACCTGTAAAAATAAATCGGCGCGTCGTTGTAATATTTTGGACTCCCTTTGTGCTGGAAGTCGTCGATTACTGTTCAAAATGCCTAATCATAAAGCTTTCTCGCGCGAAATTTTATTCGGAGTTTAGTCGGATAAAAACTTTAGTTGTTTTGGAAAAGAGTCCAAGATTGAATAAATCTCAAATTTTAAGAATTCCAATGAATATATTGGTTTTTGAGCGGTATAATTAATTGGAATGTACTAATGTTGCAGTAGTTTCATGACAAAGGATAGGATCCGATCCAGAGTTTCTTGCTGTCCTGTCTTTTCTTTTTAAATTTCTCAGCTGGTGGAAGAGACGTACCTGCTGGCGTTGCCCGAAACTTTGGACAGCGTCAGCATTTATATCTCTAAGCAGCAAACTTTTTTTTTAAATTTCATCTTACTAACATTTTTTCTCTGGATTGGAGAGCTTCTATTGTCAAAGCTTACTCCTGTAAAATTAGCATGCAAAGGCATACATAATTAATGTTTCTCGATTCAGCTGTTTTCCCTATAATGGAATTGATTCAGCTCAGTTTCACGGGAAGAAACTTAAGACTGACGCGATGCATTGCTGATTTTGAGCAATAAGAATGAATGGGGAAATAAAAGCTTTTAAACTGCTATGAGAAGTAAAATTTACTGTCGGTGCAGCATAAATGTTTCTGCGGCTAAAACAAAATCCTAAATTGTAATCTTTAATTCCGATGTGAGTGTATGGCTTCATTAGTTTGAAGGTTAAGCGGAAAACGTGTTTTTTTAAAGTTCTGTTCATAAGTTTCTTTTTCAGCCTTTACAAGATAAAAATGTCTTAAAATAACAATCCCCTTTGAAATGGCTAAAATTAAAACCTAGGGAGTTAACCGAAAGTCTTTTCCTTGCGCATTAATAGTTTCTACGCATATTTCAACATATTGAACAAAGAGTGAGCCATTCCAAAACGCTGTGCCATTTCGCTGCACTAGTCTTAAGTTTTAGTTTTAAGTTTCTAATAGAGATTCAAAATAGTTAACTCTTCAGTTAAACTGAAGAATCATGATATATCTGATGCATATTACGCAATTGTTCAATGAAACTCTTTTTGTTTTAGGTTATATTTCTAAACTTCAACCTAACCTACCGTACTTATACGATCAGGGAATCGGATAAGCTGTCTTGTATCGGCGTTGAATCTAACCAGTTGAATCCTGCCCGATCGTTGGAAGGACGGTTTGAAAGCCAAAGATTTTCACAAGATGAAGAGTAACCGGAGCCCGTGACCCCCAACAAGGTATCCGCTTCTGCGAGTGCATCAGAATAATCTTTTTAACAACGTGCAAGATCGGCAAACTCGTCGCGGTGCGTTATGCCGCTGGCAGCATGAGATTGAAGGATGTGGCCAAAGCGTGGAACTTTCTGCAATGAACTTTGAACTTTCTGCAAAAATTTCTAAAGATGTGAATTCTTTTTCACGACTGTTATCGATGGACTCTTACCACGCATTTTGAAGGTAAAGTTGGCAATATACCGAATGTCATCAGTCATCGAATGTTAGTGCAGAAATTGAGATAGTGGGAAATCTAAAACATTTTGTTCAAAGTCTTGATATTTGTGACCCGATATTGCCAGACTTGTAATTTTTTGTACAATAAATTAGTAATTCTGTATTTTTGAAGTTTCTTGATTTGAACCTGAATAGTATTGATGCAGGAAAGATCTTTTTAGAAGATCCGATTTTTAAAAATACATAATTCTTGTACAATTAGATCAAATAGTCTTAATTTTATGGAAAATACTGAGCGTGCATTCATTCCCTCCGCTGTAAAATGAGTTAAATTTAAAAGATTTTCTGTAGGTGAACGGTACATTTAATGTATTGGGTTTTTTCGGAAATTAATTTCGTTCTTTCCCAACAGAAACCCTTTTTTGCTTTACAGCTGGCTTCTCGCTTGATCCGCATAATGATGCTACATTTTGACAGCTGATGAAGCAATGCTTGCTTGTATCAAATTTAGACTGATTAGACGCAGTATTGGGTACCTTTTTCTTTCAAATATGGAAACTGATAAGCAGAATCTTCGGCATATTTTAATTTTTTAATATCTGAAAGGTAAAAAATGTGCAAGCAAGGGGGGGGGGGAAACAATCGGATGTGTATGGAGATGTATTGACAGAACGCTAGTATCAAAAAATTGCTGCAACCTTTTACTCATCTTTCACGATATTGTACGTCACTAACATATTTTACGACTTTAAATTTTTTCGAATTTTTAATGTATTAAAACTGGCGAAGTTCTGGTGGGAAACCTTTGGGGGAAGTAGAAGTTCGGAGGTATGGGGGAACGGGGGGGAGTTGGAATTGACAGAATTTTGATATTGAAGCTGCGCCATGTTCTGAAAGGCAGTCGATGACAAAATAAAATCTTGGATCAAACTGGGGAATAACAGCTAGAGAGATCGCTGAGGAATTAAATTTATCGGACTCAACCGTTCATGATCAATGGCGTATTTAACCCTTTAACGCACAGTGTTCTCACTCTGGGAACACCTAACTTTGACGTTTGGACTCTTTCCAGTCACGAAGAATAGATTTGATTTCTATAAAAATAGTTGCGGGTGACATAGCTCCACGAGAATACTTTACTTTTCAGCACGTCATTTCCCGTCAAAAAATGGTCACGATTATTAACAGCACTGACATCTGAATGGAAGAATGCAAGAACAGCTGATAGATTGCCCCATGCTGAAAAAAGGGGAGCCGTTGACATCGCTCGACTTAACTACCAGCAAGATGGCGGTCGACCGAAACATTCACGCGTGCCACAGATCGAGAGACCCTTTTTTGACGCAGCTTGCTGTGCCTCACAGCCAGCTGCGTCAAAAACCGTCTCTCGATCTGTGGCACGCGATGAACGTTTCGATCGTCCGCCCTCTTGCTGGTAGTTAAGTCGAGCGATGGCAATGGCTGCCCTTTTTTCAGCATTGGGAAAGGGTTGCGCCTCAAAGTGTTAAGGGAGAGACCACCCACCCCCTCTGAAAATGTAAAGTTTATTAAAATCGGCTATTTTGAAACATTTATATCGACTCTAGTAACAATAAGTTTAAAATACCGAGCAGCCCCCTTCCGAAATGGAAACCTAAGTTCGCTACTGCGCGATCATTAGAAACGCCGAGGTTTAATCTCTAATTGTGGTTTCCCAATGTTTTTGCGGAAATTATGCCGTCGCGTTGACGTCTGCGATTTGTTTTTTCAAGCGTCGGAAAGATCTATATTTGACGAGCATGGTCACTAGACGAGAAATGGGTTGGCTAAAATGTTAAGCGCACGAAATCGTGGAGTAAAAAAGACTAAACGGCTAAAAGCACCTCTAATACCGCTTTTCACTTTCCATATTTGAAAGAGTACCTGTTCAGAAAACAAATTGCTACCGATGACTGAAATATTTAAATACAGGGGAACAGTCCTAAAATAAAAAGTCCCGTGGCGCTATAAAGCTCGTCACTCGCGAAATTTTTTGTAAGAAGGGGCGTGGCTAACTTTTTTTAATCATGTGTTTATCAAGAGGTCTTGGGAGGATTAAGAATTCAAAAAATCGATTTTTCAGTTTTATTTTAATTTGAAACCTTGGCTATTTCAGAGCATTTTGACCCCCAATTTCATGCAATCAATCCAACTAGAATCAGGGATAGACATAAAAACGTTTTATGAAAGCTTCATACTTGAACGCAAGAAGGTAACTTAAAGTTGTGTTTTCCCAAAACGCAATTTTATGAACTATCCGCAAGATAACAAAACTTCCATGATTCGTATCTTCACGAAATTTTGTATAGTTATAACTGCTATCAGTATCTATAGAATGAATTAATATTTATGAAAAAAATTAAAATTAAGAATTTCAAAATTGAAATTTGAAAAAATCGCACTTTACTCTTATATTTCTGTTAAAATTTTTGTTTTCATCTCTCACTTTTAATAATTCATTCTATCGATACTGATACCAGTTATAACTTTACCAAATTTCGTGAAGATATGAATCCTGAAAATTTTATGTTACGGATAGTTCATAAAAATCCATTTTGAGAAAACTCTGTTTAAAATTACCTTATTGCATTCTAAATAGTAAGCTTTCATCAAACGTTTTGATGTGTATCACAGTTTCTAGTTGGATATATTGCATGAAATTGGGGTCAAAATGCTCAGAAGTAACTAAGGTTTCAAATGAAATTAAAATGGAAAAATCGAATTTTTGGATTCTTAATCCTCCTAAGGACCCTTTAAATTCATATTAATCTGTTTACAAGAAAAATTAGGAAAAAAGAATTCGTTTAAAACAACGACCACAGTTCCTTTTTTCCTTTAACATGGCTCGTGGGGACACTCGTGATTCACATGACGAGACTGGTGATCTTCAGCATTTCCATGTTGAAGCAACCACGTTTTTGATATAGGGTATCGCATCCCATTTTTGAAGTGGAGGGCCATTCAGTTTAATGAACATTGAAGATGACTCATGTTTCATTAAAATTTTCGAGCGCAATGAAATGATAATTAAATTCATGGCTCTAAAACCTCGTTCCCATTCACTATTACTACAAGGAATTACTTTCAGGATTATCCACGAGCGGTCTTACGTTTGTAGGAATAATTTTTCCACTCGACTCAAAAAAAAAATTTCTGAAGCTGCTAATTACTAAACGCTCATCACCAATATTAAAATGAGTGCACATATTCCGTATTTCCCAATCTCCGTATCGTGCAAGGTTATCTAAATCTTCGGCCAGGTGTCAGAATTTAGAAGTGCGAATTCTTTAAGCATTATATTCTATTTGGATCTCTTTGGAAATTCGTCATATTTCTTGACCTCTTAGATGCAGTCAACGTAAAACAACGAGATTCAAAATTGTTTGATGCTGGCAATCGGTGGCGTAGCCAAAGGGGGGGGGGTGATAGGGGAGTCACCCCCCCCCCTCCATGAGTAATTTTTTGCCATACAGAATGTATATTCTTGACTCCACACGTATACATATGCGAGTTCCAATAGTCGTAACCCTCCCCATGAAGAATCACTGACTACGTCACTGCTGACAATAAACTGTTCTCTCTTTATAGAAACAATTTTTCTATTATTCCTCGACTCTATTCTTTTAAAATCATTTTTTCTGTAGATTTAATACACTCTTGCTCCTTATATCCAGGTTTATCTTTCATACTGCCTATCACTCAAATGGTTAGTTTCAGTAATCGATCTGCTCTGACTATAGAACACAATCTTTCCTGGAGCTGCAAAGACAAAGGAAGTAATTCTTCTAAAACATCGTGCATCAGGGCCAAATCATTTAGAAATTCAACAGATTCCCTTCTTTCAAAAAGACCTCTATATTTATTGCGATCTGTATACTTTTCCTAGAGGTGTCATTGGCGGCTTATTCGAAATGTTTCACGAACGCAGTATATATGCATTCCAGACTGATTTTACTGACCAAACACTACTGGTAATACGAAGAACATCTAATAATCTACCAATTTTGGTTGATTGTGTCCCTAATTCTGAGGCTATGGTCTTTAATTCATTCGAATTTTTTGGAGATTGACTGTATAAAGTGTCTCCCGAACTATATAAAGCAATATATCCCGAAAAAAGCTGACAAAGTTAATATGTACTAGCAGTGCTTGTAGTAACCGGGATATCTTTTACGGCAGTTAAACAGTGACGTCATAAATAAAAAAAAATGCGTGAAATTTGTAAACTCTGCAACACTAACGTCCTGTCATAATTATATCGATTCTAAATAGCTCCTCGATATTACACAGTTTGATGTTTTCAGGAGACAGGACTATGGAGGATTTATAAGATATCGCTATATTGGATATTTAAATTGGCACCCCTTGAATATTTTCCACCACGGTGAGATGAAATGTTTTGCGGTGCTAAATAGGCCAATCTTAAAAAACTATGCTTAAATTAAATATGTATGGAGAGCTTCCTTAATAGCAACCATTATCTGAAATGAATAATGTTTATGTTAATGAGTAAATTGCAAAGAATCGCCATAGAATAAAAAGGTCCCATTTGTGCCAAATAATGTAAGCTGTTTCTTTAAATTGAGCATTAAAGAGGGAGGAGCGAAGATATCGTATTAATATGCGTAATAGGTAGTATTAGTAGATTTGTAAGGATAATATGAATAAATTACAATATACCACACTAATAAATATTTCATGAAATTAAAAGTGTTCTGTTTATCCTTTTTCAAGGGTTGTCTTACAACCAACTGAACGACAAGTAATTCTAATTTGCGTTGATATATCCTGCTGTCATTTCAACAGAGGAGATTTCTTGAACTTTTTAAAAATTAAATTCTCTTTTGTTACATGCAGATATGATTTTAATAAAATATTCGCTTCTTCCTATATGAAGAGCGGGTGTGCAGCTATTTTCAAATAAATGGTTGTCAGTTTCATGTAGCGTCTGAGGTATTTAGTGCTACAATTTGAACCTAAAAAACAGTACGATGTAGAAATAACACATTTTAAGTCAGGAGTTCTCTGCAAACCGCTAAGCTTTTCACTTTTCTGATCGCGCATGACACTGACGTAGTTTTTTGAGTCATTATATGCATGATGCAGTTATACTCAGATGCAAACTTATCAGAGTCTAATTTTGCTTTATTTAGATTCACATCTGGATAATTGGAATTCACATGTAGAAATTCGTTCTACGTCGAGACGCACCAGTGTACCCCCACACACACCGCGGTTTATATTGTACATCGAATGACCCTTGAAAATTGAGTCCTAAAAAAGAAAGCTACGCCTGACTGGTGCGTACACGTTCATATGACTGTTAATCGTACACGTCCATGTACGCTGAAAGAGTCGCCTGCAAGAGCCGTGCTTTGACATTTCCAATGCTTTAATAGAGTTTATCAGCACAGCTGGTTTGGAAAATGACATCGGTGCTATAGGATTTAACGGAACTGTGGTAAACACAGGACAAAAAGGAGAGTCCTACGGTTGTTGGAGCATTGATTCAGTCGTCCGCTCCAACGGCTCATTTGTCCTCTCCAAATAAAGGAGCTGCCCCTCAAGGTGCGTTCAGACTAGCGTTTTTATCGTTCTTTTTGTAGCTAATGTCGCAAAAATCGTAAGCACAAAGAAACAGAGCGTTCACATTCTGGACTTTAAAGTTTTGTAATGACGTATTTGCATCGGCTGGTGAAACGAAAAGGGTTGAGTACGGTGCATGCGGGAAGAATGACTGATGATCCTTTCCCCACCTTGAAAACTTATTAACAAAAGAAGAGGGGGAATCATAGAGACGTTAGGCACGGATTTGGAAAGAACTTAAATCCCAGAAAACTGGTTTTATCGTCGCTAACTGACGTCATAAGTAAGACCGATAGCTACAGTAAGAACTCTAATGACAATAAGAACGTAGTCTGAGCGGCAGCGTCCAGCGCTCGCCTTTGACAACCGCGAAAAAGTGCCCGAGGTGACATCTGTGAAAAACTGTCCACCGCTGTCGCTAAAGGGTGGTTTCCTGCAGGCGCGCGAGCGCGCGGCATTTTTCTGCGTCCACTTTCTGAAAAACGGTTGTTTTGCAGGCATTCTTCGTTTTAAGCTGAAAACGCTTCGCACACTGAAATTTTCAAAATTTTGAAACTGTCACTTAACAAGCTGTACTACATACACTCAAAAAAAATTTCGAAACATTTCATGAAATTATGAATGTTTCATGAAAAATTCTTAATAAGAATTTTTTCTGAAAATTTCACAAACTCCACTGCATTTTCGCTTATTGTAGTGTGTAAAGCAGCTTATGAAGAACCATCGTGAATTTTTTGGAGACCATGGTGCTGTTAGTTTATTTCAATTTGTGTACCAAGAGTAAAAACAGACCCCCCCCCCCCCTTGGCTACGCCATGATTCTAAGTATTATATTTTTTACAAAATGATTGATATTGTTATTGGGAAATTACGGAAAATTATCTGCACGACGAAGGATCTAGGCCGAGAGGTACATAATGATTGAATCAGTGCAAAGCGGCATAGCGGGCGAATGCCCAGACCCCTACACGTAGGGGCCTCAAAATCCATCTAACTATTTTTCATACCTCTTTTTTTCTTCCTTTATTTCTTTTCTTTTGAATTTTATTTTTATTTATTTATTTATTTATTTTTTGTATTGACTACATACTTACATGTTATATCTGTTATTTTCTAAAAGCGTTTAATTCTGACTTTGAGTACATACAAATGTATGAAACGTGCTAATTTATTTTCGTTTTTACCAAATATAACATGAAAAGGGCCCCTAGATTCACTCTCGCCCCTGGAACTCGTAAACCCAGGTTGCGGCACTGGATTGAATCAAGAAACAAAAAGTAAAATAGGATGTTTTTTAAAAAATGTGCTTACCTAAACACAATAAATAATCACAGGGCATTTCTAGACACAATTGAAAATTCGTTTTTTAGTATATTTCAGGTACAAAGTCCCTTAAATCACAAATTAATACTTAATGATGAATTAAACCTTATTTGTTTGGAAAAAAGAACGTACAAAATGTACTTTGATATTTTTCATATCTCATTCAATGCATATGTGTAATAGCAAACAGTATATACATTTGTAACATGTAAATATATTTTTTTATTCTTTTGTATCGTTGAGTATATAATTATGAAAAAAAAAAAAAATGTGATTTATGAAAATATGCGACTGCTAAGTTCTGTTTAATCAAGCTATTACTTAGTACTTATATTCTCCATTCACAATAAATAACTACTTATTAGTACTCATTTAATGTGAATTCGTTAAAATCCAAGGTACGTTGGATGGTGTAAATTTCTTTTGTGCGTTCAGGAATTATAGCCAATCGAGCAGTCCGGATTTGCGTTTTCACACAAAAAATCCTTCGCCTGAATGGGTACATCTCGTAACATTTATAATGAGTTTATGCACCGAGCTGGTTCAGAATAAAGATGAACCGAAGCCACTGGCAGCTCTCAGCCCGTCCTACTGCTCCCGATCATTTTAGTCGGAGAGAAATGGAGAGCATAGGGGTGTCCAGTCTATATGTATTTTGAGGTCTGTGGTTCTGCTTTGGGGAGGGGTGGGGGAAACTATCTATAGAAAACCCACGTATCCACACGTGGGTTTTCTATAGATAACAAACTGCACTAGGGAAAAAAGAAAGAATTTTTGGCACACAGATCATGGACTAGCCATAAATGTGTTTTTCTTAGGCAACAATTACTTAAAATAAAGTCGTCAATAATTTCTCTTTCCAGCCCTTTTCCTCATCCGAGATTGTTCTGCAGGGAAGTTCTTTGTTCCGCGCCCACTTGACTGCTGCGCCCTAGGCCATGGCCTACGTTGGCCTTATGGGAAATCCGGCCCTGCCGTCGGTGAACCTATGCGCGGAATAGCACATTTAAGATGCTTAAGTCAAGTCGAAGAGAACAAAACTTCTTTAAAAAAGAAAAATAATATTCCATTTCTTAGAACTTTCAAAGAACTTCCACCTAGTTTGCCCCATAAAATCGAAGCGAGCATGTGAATAGGGAAGTACCACATTAGTTTTCTTGTTGTAGAATACGTCAATAGATGGCAGCACCAAACATAAAATTTTAGCTACAGGGAATTAAAGTACGTGTATAGAGAAGTACCACATTAGTCTTCTTGTAGAATAAATCGATAGGTAGCAGCACCAAACAAAAATTTAGTTTGTGTGATTATGGCAACTCTACTCTAGGACGATCTACCAAGGATGGGGGTGCCTTGGTAGGAGAACTTTCTATGGAGTTCTAACGCGTACTCATGTTAAATCTGGAGAAAACGTACCAAAACTCCAGACCGTTAGATCGACAGCCGCGCAATGGGACCCGAACCCAGGACCTGCACACTTCGTCCGTCTTACTATTTTCAGTGACATAAGCAGTGTGCCATGGTGAAAAATTTAGGGACAGGAAATTAAAATCGGATTTAGAACATAGGCAAGATTTCAATGTTTGTTTGCTGGTTTGGGAAAGCCTACTCGGGGTCATCTGTTTACGGAAAGGGGGATTGTGCAGGGCCAGGGCCTGACTATAACATTTTTGAGACCATCAATAAAACTCTTGTTCAAGGTTGTAGCCAGAAAAAAAATTCGGGGTTGGGGGATAGGTAGAGCTAAAACTTTTTTAAAAACTACCCAGGATCAGAGACAGGCCCTTACCCCCCCCCTTTTTTTCCCCAGCCGTGTGCTGCATTAAATTTGGAGCGTTATTTCTTACCCATATTCTTTATATAATGCAATTGAACTTGCAAAAAGAGGAAATAATTATGGTAACTATTTTATAGGTCCAAACTATATATATAAAATTACGTTACTTGAAAACGACAAGAGTAAGTACCCTATGAATGTATTCACTTTTAACTAAAAGCGATGAACTAGTGGTTACATTTGACTTATCTGATTGAAAACAAAACCTTATACAGGATAAAATTTCCATCCAGTTACGGGCCCCCCTTAAATCCCGGGCTCGGGTCAATTGCCCCTCTCTCGGAGGGCATGACAAGAAGAAAGGATGGAAATATACGCACACTTTCACGCAGTGACAATTTTACTTAATTTTTTTTCATAATTACATTATTTTAAATTTTAAGCTACAATTAAATGGCTGCGGTCTTCCAAAATTTCGTTGAATAAAAAATATATTCAAAATATTTTTTCTATTTTGTATTAGTTACAGTAATTAAAATTTGAAACTGCGATAGGCTGGACTCGGGGGCCCCGCTAGGGCCGGGCTCTGGATTCAGGGGTCCACCCAGCCCCAGCCTTGTTGGGGGGGGGGGATGAAAGACCTCAACCAGCAGGCCCGGACTGGCCAGGTAGGCTGGTCGGCGATCGCCGAGGGCCCCCGGCCTAAGGGGTCCCCAGTGAGGCCTCCCAAAATCGGATATATTACTTTATAATTAAAGTAATTTGATATACAGGGTGTATCACAATTCCCTCCCGGGTCTGGAAGGCTTATAAAATATATATATATATATTACCAATACAGCAACAAAGTTGACTTTACTGGAGAAAGAAATATTACAAGTTTTATTTCATAAAAGTCCAGTATCTGAACCTTCGACGAATGAATGCAATTTTTTTCGGGGTGGAGGGGGGGTAGGGCAGTTAGTTTGTCGGTGGGGAAGTTAGTTAGAAGATTGACATATACATCCATTTTATGGAAGTAAAATAGGATCTTATACATTAATTTCTTTTTTCTCAATTGGGGCGGTCACCCCTCCGCCCCCTCTATAATCCGTCCTTATTTCGTGATGCTGATGATTCGACAAACTAACTGCCCTCCCCCACCCCACCCCGACAAAATTGCATTCATCCGTTCTCTGCCACGAAAGGTTCACATATTATACTTTTGTGAAATAAAACTTGTAACATTTCTTTCTCCAAGTCAACTTTGCAGCTGTATTTATAATATATATAATTTTACAAGCTTTCCAAACCCGGGAGGGAATTGTGGTACACCCTATATATCAAAGTAATGTACCAAAGTAGTTTGATTCTTTATATCCCTGTAATCCTGCTCCTTTACACAGTGGCGTAGTGGAGGGACCCCGCATCGCGAGGGGTCCCCCGAAGAATCAGGGGCCCCAACAGCTCTAAAATAGTTAAATTCGGTTTTCTAGGCACGTAAACCTAATTTTTAAATATTATCCTAATATTGTATTTCCTCTCAATTCTCCAGTCAATTCTCCAGTAAGGGGCCCCCTTCAATCTCTAGCAGAGGGGCCGTGGTAGCCCAGTGGTTAAGGCGTTGGACTCGTAACCGGAAGGTTGCGGGTTCGATACCGGCGTACCACTAACGACCACCGTGTACGTGCACGTTAAATCCGTGGTTCCGAAAGTCCTCTCGGCGGTCGCTAGCAGTTTCCAAGGGGTGCCAATATTCAGAAGTCCCCCACCTTCTGATGAGGTTCCAAATTGTGGCCCGGGAAATTCCGGAAAGGACGTTTATGTAGCTCTAAGCGACACATTCAGTGACGTGAGCTGTCCACTCCTGTAAAATAAAATAAAATAAAATCTCTAGTCGAGGGCACCCAAAGGAGCCAGTCAGGGCCTGTCAACCAGATTCAGATCGAAACATCATAGAGGAATAAAAATTTAGGGAGATGGAACCAGAACTTACCAGACCTGAAAAAGGGCTGTCCTGTCTTGCACCCCAGGAACTGAACCCTGAATATATACAGAGGGTGTTTACACATTTTCAGAACGATTTCGGGGCCGTTTAATTAATGTTTAAAATGTAAAGACTATTTTTTTAAATGTTCGATCTGATAGCCTTTATTCTGGACTATAAGTCTGCATCGTGATTTCCATGATAGAAGAGCTTTTCGTAAAATTTCCAGGGGTATTGCTTTCCATTCCTCTTCCACTACTTTCCAGAGTCCATCTAATCGTGGTGGGTTTGCGTTTAGAAAGAGCTCTTTTTAACAGACCA
This sequence comes from Cheiracanthium punctorium, assembly GCA_038373885.1. Classification (NCBI taxonomy): domain Eukaryota; kingdom Metazoa; phylum Arthropoda; class Arachnida; order Araneae; family Cheiracanthiidae; genus Cheiracanthium; species Cheiracanthium punctorium. The sequence continues at coordinate 187,481 of JAWZYV010014300.1, forward strand.
AAGGCACAATAGTCCATAGGTAAAACGTCAGAGGACTTCGCAGGAATATGTTGAAAAGGTATATATGCAATACCTGTATCAGTCTTCATTTTTTCAAGGAATGCAATGGTAGTTTTCGAAGTATGACGTTTCGAAGTTTGCGTTGAGACACATGTCTCGGCAAAAGCTGGTGAACATTATGTTTTTTAGCTTTTTTAAGTTGTATATCTTGGTTTAATATTTTATTTATTGTTGCAACAGACATTATCTAAAGACTTTGCAATTGATCTCTGTGTTGGCGGATTTTCTCTTGTTACCAGCGATTTTACTTTATAAACGTTTGAAACAGTACGTACCTTTTTCGGATATTCGTTTGGAGTCTTCTTTCCATGTAGAAATAATGATTGACGGTTTTCACCTTGCCGATTAATAATGTTGCTTATTTTGCACTTAGGAATTTTAATACCATGCATTTCACAACGTTTTTGAATTATGGAATAAGACTATTTCTCTTCGGAAAGCGCAAAAAACATATCCTTCAATCCACAGCTTGTTTTGCATATGACATTTTTAAAGAAGAATAAATTTAAAAGTAGCAGACGATATTTCTAATTTCAAATAATAAGCTGCTGCCAAAAATTTTTATTCTGAAACATTTACTTTTTAAAAAATTCTTTATCGAAATCGTTCTAAAAATGTGTAAACACTCTCTGTAATTCTTCTTGTCCTGCCACTCTGGTCAAACAATAACCATCACTCCCCATGCTGCCTTGATATCGCCAGGGGTGTGTAGACAAGCCCTGATTATCGAAGGAGCAAGAGGGGCTTATGCTCCAGCTCTCCAACTTTGAGGATCCCCTAAATTATTGCAGTATGTGAATTTAGTTTAAGGGTTGTTTTCTTTTTGTTTTTTGTTTTTTTTTTTTCAATGTAGGAAATGCCTAATTTTTTTCAATTATGAATTTACATGTTACAAATAGTCAAAATCTTTTTTTTTTCTTAATTCTACCTCTCCATAGAAAAAATATCACTGCAGATCAGTGGGGTAGCGAGAAATTTTTCATGGGGAAAGAGGGGATTATGACTACTGTAACTGACATATATGTATACGTGTGTGTGATAAGGGAGTGAAGACTGTACATTTTCTATGGCGAAAAATTCCTCATGGCGGGGGCTACGCCCCTGCAGCAGATAAAAAGATTTCTGCAAAAAGAAGTGGTCACGAGGATGGCTGTTCGATTTTAACTGATTACGCTGTTCGTTGCCGGACCCACTGAAGATTTTCGAGTGGCTACCCAGCGAGAAAGGGTTATCCATAAATAGAAATTTGCCAATTTCGATTATTGATATAAGGAGAAAACTCAGGTTTTTAGTTGTATTTTTTAAGTCTTAATTTTTAATAAAGATTATTTCATAGTGCTGGTGTTTCATATGTTTATAATGTTCACAAACATTCTGATTTATCTAATATTAGTATATTTTATGTCGGACGCATTTAATCATGACAAAGATTTATATGACACAGTAACAACATGTAGGGGACCCCTATTCATATTTTTGCCCCAGGCCCCGGTTTGTCATAATCGGACCCTGTGTGTGGACCACACAGTGCGGCTGTGTGGTAACACGCTTTATCTCTCTATCTGCTATAGAGATAAGTGGGTGATGTAAATTGAAAAAATGTTCAAAATAAGGTAGGAAAAAAAAGATTACGCTACATAAAAATTCCTCTCGTTCATTTTCAAAAAATGATATTTATTAAAATTTGTATACGACCCCCTTACAAAAAAAAAAAAAATCCCAATTAGTAAAATGTGCTTCATACACTCATGTGGTGGTGTACAGAATATTTGAGAATTACATCCCGAAAACTGTCAAAGATATGAAGATTGATATTTGCTGAGTTAAACCACTCTTAAATGGCTCGCGAAGGGAAAAAAATCGTTCAGGTGATCGCATTTCAGGGGTCTTACAGAAATGACGAAAGAAATAATTTTTTCCCTAAACTTATGAATAAGCGTTTACATTCGAATTCCTATTCAGTCACTGATCCTCTTTCTCTAAAAATATCTCTGCGATAATTTATGCTGAAATGCTGAAATTTTGTCATCACCTTATGAGTGTCAAAGTCAAATATTGGCGCCAAGGGCCAGAAATTTTTCATGCGGGGGGGGGGGGGGTTACGACTACTGCAACTCACATATATGCATACATGTGTATGATAAGGGAGTGAAGAATATACACTTTGTTTGCCAAAAAATTCCTCATTGGGGGGGGGGGTTATGACTCCCCTAACCCCCCCCTCCTTGGTTACGCCCCTGATTGGCGCAACAGCCCATCTGCGTTGCCCAACCGCACCTTCCGGACCATAGGCTCTGGATGCATATGCCTCGGCCAGCCTCACGCGAAGCCCCCCCCCAGTGTTTGAACCCAAGCAAGCTTAGTTCTCATTTTACCGACCCACTCAAGGGATGAAAGTCTGAGTCGACATTGCCCAATCCGGGATTCGAACCTCGGACCTGTGAGACGGCAGATGCGGTGCGCTAATCATTACATCATGGGCTTTTCACCTCATGAGAGTATGGGGGCACATTTTACTAATTGGGATTTTTTTTTGTACTGTGGGAGGGGCTTATACAAATTTGAAAAAAAGTGTCATTTTTAGAAAATTAACGAGAGGATTTTTTTTTTTTCTTAATGGTGTTGTTCGAAAAAATCATGTGATTTTTGGTACATAAGCACAAATAAGCTAATGATTCCAGGCACTTCAAAATTTTGAAACTGTCTCTTTACAAGCTGTACTACACACTGAAAGAAAAAACGATACACCTGTATCAGTTTCAAAACTTTAAGAAAAAATTCTTAAAAATCGAAAATTTTCGCAAAGCGTGTCACTCTTCGAAAAATCTTGCAGCTCAGATCCATGTTAAAGAATTTTTTCTGAAAATATCACAAAAGCCACAGCTTTTTCGCTTATTGCAGTGTGTAAATCAGCTTATGAAGAACCCTCTGGAATTTGTTGGAGACCATGGTGCTGTTAGTGTATTTCAATTTGTGTATCAAGACTAAAAACAGAGTTTTTTTTTTCTTCGACATACACCCTTAACCCTTTGAGGCGCAACCCTTTCCCAATGCTGAAAAAAGGGCAGTCGTTGCCATCGCTCGACTTAACTCCGAGCAAGATGGCGGACGATCGAAACGTTCATCGCGTGCCACAGATCTAGAGACCCTTTTTTTGACGCAGCTGGCTGTGCCGGGCACAGCGAGCTGTCGTCCAAAAAAGGTCTCTAGATCTGTGGCACGCGATGAACGTTTCGATCGTCCGCCCTCTTGCTCGGAGTTAAGTCGAGCGATGGCAACGGCTGCCCTTTTTTCAGCATTGGGCAATGTATCCAGCTGTTCTCGCGTTCTTCCATTTTTCGACAGATGTCAGTGCTGTTAAAAATAATCGTGACCATTTTTTGACGGGAAATGACGTGCTCAAAAGTAAAGGATTCTCGTGGAGCTATGTCACGGGCAACTATTTTTATAGAAATCAAATCTATTCTTCGTGAGTGGCAACAGTCAAAACGTAAGAGTTTGGCGTTGCCAGAGCGGCAACACTGCGCGTTATAGGGTTAACATAGTATGTTTTCCTACCTTCCCCCCCCCCCAACCCGCAAATTTACATTGCAATCGGAGTTCAAGACAGAGGTAGAGCCTAATACTTCCCCCCCCCCCCGATATTGGAGCTAAAATCTCAGTATTCTTTTTCCAACTTTTTCAATCCTGACGAAGAACACAGGCAGCACTCCTTGGGTCTCTTGTACGTATCCAGTAGCAAGTTCATTCATTACTTGTAATCTTCGTTCCCTGCGGATACAAACTGGTTCGAAAGTTGCACATCCCCCCCACACTGGGGCACTTCCAACTAATTAAGCTGTCTTTGGATGCTCGTCGAAGTTCTCCCACGCTAATTAAGACATGCGAATACCGACCGAAAGGAAAGCTACCGTGAAGTACCATACGAAAGGAAAAAAAAAAAAAAAAATGTAATTACCACGAAGAATACTTCTAAAGATTTGGAATCCTACTTGAATATCGCTGCGGGATTTTCGAACTGTCTCGAGAAACTGACGAGAAAAATCATACCTATATGAATAAAACCAGAAGGAAAAGCCCGTTGTGGAGCTGATTACAACGGGCGCTAGAAAAGAACATTGAACGAGAACAGGTCTTCGCTCCAGTGGCGCACCCAGGATTTTAGTTTAGGGGGGGCTGGACAACATACAAATACTTCTGAACTCGGTTATAGTGACCTCGATTAGGGTACCACTTGAGTCTACATATTCGGTACCACTTGATTGTCCCATAGAACACAAGCCCAAAAGCAATGTAACTGGGTATGGAGTCATAAATAATTATCTGATCTTTTCAGTGACGTTGTAACCGAGATTAACAGTGTTTCATAAACTAACTGTAAGCATTTATTTAAAAACTTTTTCAAATAAATGTCTTTTTTGGTTAGAAATAACCTGAAGACAATTAAAAAAGGAAAAAATAATAATACATTAGCGACAATTTTCATTTTTAAAGCTTTTCACGTCTAACTTTCTACCTTTAGGGGGGGCTTCAGCCCCCATAGCCCCCTCCGTGGGTGCGCCTAATGCTTCGCTCAATATATTGAATCTTCGTCCACCTAAAATCAATAAGTTTAAATGCAATTTTTATTATAGACGCAAATCGAATTTCATGCTCTTCTGGAAATATGCTGAAACTGTTTCGCATTCGAACGATTTCGTTTTGTGTATTCAGCTCCTCTTATATTAATGATTCAGCAGACGATTATTTTAATGAAAAAAAAAATTAAACCATGTTACCTGGAAAAACTGTTTTAAACGAATTGGAATCCCAATTGTGTGACGTCATTTTCACTCGTAAAAGGTCATTTTGTCACGCAAATGATTCACTTTTTTGACTGTCGGAGGTAAAATGGAGCTGAAAAGGGCAAAAAATCGCCCAAAAATGAGGGAACGGGTGGATTTTCAGATTTTTAGCGTAGCGTAGATTGTGTTCTATATTTTTGTACATGATTATGAGAAATTTCAAGCGGATCGTATAAACGTCGTGATTTTTGTTACAGTTTTAGACAATAACATTTTAATCTGTTTGGATGAATGACGGTAAAAGTTTTGAAGTGGTCGGACCGGAATTGTTTAGAAAGCGAGTGAGTCAGGAATCAGCGTAACTATATAGTAGGATTAGACTTCTGTCTGTGCATTACTTGGAATTCGAAAATTTTGCGATTTCTATCTCTTTCAAGCACCTGTGCTTCGAAACAGCTGGCTGCGCGGTACGTACAGCCAGCTGTTTCAAAAAAGGGTCTCTAGATCTGAGATGAGCGATTCGATCGACCGCCATGTTGCTAGAGGTTAATTCTAACGGTGGCAACGGCTGCCCTTTTTTCAGCATTGGGAAATGTTTGCGCTTCAAAGGGTTAACGATGTAAATGGTGGCATATTTCTGACGTCATCGTAGAACAATTACGCCCAAATGCAATATCACTGATGACAGTTGGTTCGATTTGGTCATGCCTTGGTCGTATACAAATATTGCTTTTTTTTCATATAGCTAATTATACTAATACTGAAACCTGCAATTTAGAGCTAGTTAGTGCAGGTATTTATTCCCGAAGCGGAATCCAAACCGGCAACCTATTATTACCCGAAACCTATATTATCGAAGCAAAGGTCAGCGTGCTAAAAATTTCGGGTATCGGGGCAGTTAGTTGTATTGGTGAAATACATTTCTATTAAAAACGCAAAAGCTAACAATTAGATCGAAAATTTCTTTAGCTCGGTCAAAATGTTGACCTCGAGTTCGTTCGCATATTTCTTATGCAATTTTTGTCGAACGCAAAATCCTACTATATATAGTTATGCTGATTTCTGACTCACTGACTCTATAATTATTCCGGGCAACCACTCCAAGATTTGACCACCATTACTCCAAAAATATTAAAAAGTTAAGCACACGGAAACGTAATAAAATCCACATCGTTTCTCCGATCCGCTTCGAATTTTTCTTAATTATGTATAAAAATAAAGAAAATCATCTGCGCTACTTTAAAAATCTGAAAATCCAGCCGTTCTCCAATTTTCAAGCGATGTTTAGCTATTTTCAACTGTATTTTCTTTCTCAGAGTAAACAAAAGTTAACAAAATTTTCTCAGAGTAAACAAAATTAGGTCTCGCGAGTGATGACGTCATGCTGAAGTCACAGTTATCAGGATTTTAAGGGAAATTGGCGATTCCACTTCATTTAAAATATAGTCTCTCTGGATTAGTTAAGTTTCACTTTTTCAGGAAATAAAATGATTCCCCTCTGCATAAAACATTGATGTAAGAGGGGATGTTCCCAGCCAAACGAAATCTTTCGAATGCGAAATGTTTTCGCATGTTTTTAGAAGAAATTTCCGATTTCGGTACATAATAAAAATTGAATATGAAGTTAATTTATTTTAAGTGGACAAAGATTAAGTATAATGAATGTCGACATATTTTTGGAGCTTTTAATTTTAGGAGCTTTTACGAATAAAATATTTTTATGAAAGAAAACTTTACTTTTCCCAAACAAAAAGAGGATTTGGGGGGGGGGCGAAATGAGACTGAGCTTCCCCTCACTTCAGAGGTTAATCGGGCCCTGCTCCGAATTGTTACAGAATGAGACAGGGGATCAGTGTAACTATACAGGGTGAATCTAAACTCTTGGGCAAAACTTTAAGGGGTGATAGGCATGGGCGCCGGGAAGAGGGTGGTGCATGGGGGTGCACTTTCACCCCCCTGGAATTTGAAGAAAGTATAGTTAACCTGAAAATGTAATAATTTTTTTTTACCCTTAGGACAGTAAAAAAAAAAAAAAGTCTGAATGTGTGTGCGATATTTTGAATTCTACGTGTAACTGTCGGATTAAATTAGCTGTTTAGACCTGTGTTTATAGCTTAATATTTTCTACCATTGTACACAAATTTTAAACTTTTGATTAGTCATCTACATTTTTATTTTAGGATAATGTTGGCGCACGCACATGAGCCCTCATAATCTATTGACCAACCCTTTTACGGTCGTAGTAGTGTTGAATGCCTATAACGGCGTGTGCCCGCTATTAGGAAAAAATATTTTGAAATAGTCTCAATAGTAATCGAGGCAGACGAGACCGGACTTGTCTCGAACTGTCGAAATCATTACATTAATAAACAGATAAATGGAAATAAAGCAATTTTTGTGATTTGAGTGCATATTTAAATGAAAAATGTAGTTACATATTATCACATTACTGATTAGAGCAGGTTAGTCAATTGTTTTGTGCTGACTCGTTTCCGTACAGCAGTATCGCTCCATTGCCAAAGCAGTATGTCAGCACTGTACAGAAATGTTTATGGACATCTACAGAAAAAATACACCCACTTTCTTTAGGAGAGGGATTTCTGATAGGGTTTCCGGATGCACCAAGTATTTAAATTTTTGTCCTGCAATAAAAGACAAGTAAAGGTCTACATTTCATTGCAAATTGACTTTTTAAAAAATCAGAAGAAAGCTTCTGCTTTAATAGAAATTCTCAAATGTTTTTAAAGTGTGATAAACTACTAATGATTTATATATTTATCTTTATTATACTTTATTTTACTAAAATATTACTATAGCTACTTATTTTTATAAATATTTGATATTTTTCCATTTATTAGAAAAATGAAACAGCCTAAAAAGTTTTTTCGGCCAACCCTAATATACATACATACATACATATATATATATTATTATATTATGCTATACTATATAACATAATACTATAAAAAATTATAATGCTATTATGAAAGACAAGAAAATAAATATATTTTATTACAAATTGCATTTTTACACAATCAGGAAAAACCCCTTGTTTCAGTGGAAATTTGTAAAGTTTGTAAAACATGTTTTTTTAAAAGTGTCATGTGCTACGACTAATTTGTAACGTGCAATTTTTCTTTTTTCATTTTTTATGTTTCCTATACTTTGTTCTAGTAAAGTAAGCCTATCGCTACATCTTACAGAAATTATTTGACTGTTTTCTATTTTTCAGAAAAATTACGAAAATCGCGTATTTTTTTCAAAGTTTAAGGTCGATGCGCTAACGCAAAATTTAAATTTAAAAAATATTATTTTTTGCACTTTACTTATCTACCATAGGCACAAGTTTTCCGCACTATAGCATTTGAAAAACGAAAAAAAAAGTTTTTTTCGGACCACCCTAATGTTTACTCGTATTTCAATCTCAAATGTGTTTTACCTGGAGGAAAACGTAAGGAAGTTGAAACACTTGTGAGAAAAACACGGACGCAACTGTGAATGCAAATATAAAAATATTTATTAATTTAAAGTTTTTCTGTCTTTAATGATAAATACAACTTTGGTAGTGTTAGGCATTTACATCTGACTCCGAGGTACTATCATAGGAAGGTTCGGAGATTCCATGAACAACTGGTGAATTTGAAACAAGTTATGGTATGAGCAACTGTTCAAGAGAATAAAATTGTTGATAGGTTTCCTCACTCCAGGATTGGTGACAAAGAGACTTGATGCTGGCTGATAAAGTTCTTTTCCTAAGTCAGTATGCAGATGAGTCCACTGAGTTATGAAAATTCGACATCATCACAGATGAAAGAGCATGTAAAAATACTTGGCGCAAAAGCTATGAAGATAAGCTTGGAAGAGAAACGGTAAAGTTGTATTTCTATCGCAATGTATGATGCAAAAGTGGAAGGTGATTGAATCAGGACACACGACGAGATGGTGCAGTTTTTGAATATTGGTATTGTCGCCAATTGGATGTACGTATTGGTTATTTGTGATGTACCTTGGCGGAAATCTTTGCATTTGCTCGACGTATAAGAAGTAGAAGAAACTGTTTATCAATAATATGTTCCATTAGTAGTAGATAGGGGAATATGTTGAAATTGAGACCTGTAGATCTAGTCCCTTCTTGGTTGAAGAAATATACGTTTTCTTCGTGTTGTCGCACCTGTTGTTGCTGCTTCATAAGCTATTGCAGTTGAGTAGTGAAGAGGCCACGGCGATTATTGAAGTCTTATTGCTTTTAGCGCTAGCAGTCTGTTCTTGCTTGAAGAAATATGCTGTTCATAATATTGTAGCTGTCGTTGTTGTTTTATCAGCTATTGTAATTAGGTGGTGAAGAAGCTATGGCAACTATTGAAGAAGTCTATTGCTGTTATCTGCAACAATCCGTTCTTGGTCGAAGAAATAGGCTTTATCCATGATATTGTAGCTGTTGTTGTTTTATCAGCTGCTGTAGTCAGATGATGGACGGACTATGGAAACTATTGAAGTCTATGCTTTTATCTGTAGCAGTCTGTTCTTGGATATAAAAATATGCTATGCATGATATTGTAGCTGTCGTTGTTGTTTTATCAGCTATTGTAATTATATGATGGAGGGACTATGGACACTATTGACGATGAAATCTATTGCTTTAATTCCGAACTGGTCTGGTACAGGAAAGTCTGGAGAAAAATTTGCGGATTCGTCTGAATTTCTTTTTCTTTGGAATGATCATGACTATTGCATTTGGAAAGACTTGTGTAGCTGGAAGAGATTCTGTGACTGGTGGTTGGGCTGGATCTGCTATTTGTGGCTCGATTTCGTATTGCTCATCTATTATTTCGTCTGTAACTGTGAATTGAGTATTTGTAGATTCGTCTATTGTTTGGAAATGTTCGAAGACTAGTGGAGGTTCTTCTTCTTCTATTAATGACTGGTTCTGTGACTGATTTTCTGTTTCTTCTGTGATTTCTGGTGGTAATTCTTCAAGTCCAAAATGGTTTAGTAAATATCTATTTATTTCAAAGACGATCAAGTGACTATTTATATCTATTGAATCGTCAAGGGTTGCGAAGAGTTGCCAGGTTATTGCATCAATGTGTTGATGATAGTAGCTTGGCCCAGGGTTGATTGAAAAATAGTTATTGAACTGTTGAATGGTGATTTCTTCCAGCTGAAAATATCTATTGTCTATTGAATGGTATGAACTGATAGAACTTGAAGCTGATGAGATGGATGCACAGTCACTATTGTCTTGTGAGGATTCTTGGATGGAGTTTGGAACTATGGAACTGACTGTACCCTTCTTCACCACCGAAGATCCCTCCGAGATGTCAGCAGGAAGATCGAAAGCATCAAAATACTCCAATAACTTTACTATACAGTAAACTAAAATAGTAATAACACCAGCAAAGAGTAGCACCGCCATTCTTTGATAAGGGTCTTTTATAGACTGACTTTGATTGTTAAAATTCGATAGTTTTATCTTTATTTTTTTAACAATGAAAATTACCTTAATTAATTGTAACATTTTCTCATATTTCTTGTCTCAACAATTAAAAAGTAAAATGGCAGCTTTGTGTAAATATTACATTTCAACAATGTAAAAACTAAATTTAAAAAATCGCCTGTTTTATATGTGTTGTACATTATTTGGGAGGCTAAACTCATTCTTTCACTAACAGAGATGTATGGAAAACTAGAACAATCGAGACTCTACTGTGAATATGATTAAATTCAATTATTTTAGGACTTAACACTTAAAGTTTAACATTTCTTTATAACATTATAAAGGTAATTTTTCAGAGATTTAAACTCAAAAACTATTAGATGAAAATTTGCATTTTCAGTTTTTTGACATGGTGATTTTTCAAATATTCAGTGAAGGCATCACTGCGTCACTTTCGAAACTTGGCTCTGTTTTAATATGTGGATGTCCTTGCCAAGTGCATTTAAGGCAAACCTTCACATGGGGTATCTGTCATGGAAGGGAGGGTTGCCTTGGGCAGAGGACTTTTTAAGGGGTTCTAACGCGTATTTACGTAACATGTAGAGAAAACCTGCCAAAACTCAAAAACCGTTAGATTGACAACCGCGGCAGGCCAAAACTATTGATCTTCACATTTCAGCCATCTACTATATTCAGCACTGGACATGGAGGGCGATCCTTAAGCCAAAAATTGCTATATACAACAATGCTAGAGAAAATGCATCTAGCTTCAGTTTTTCTAGGGAAATTCGTCTGTTTAAATATAAAACAATGTTGCCAAAATTGCATATAATTTAAATAATTAATTATTAGTACAATTAAATTAATATATTATTAATTAGGCCAAATTAATAGTTTAAGATTTTGTACTTTTCCGCTGCAACAAAATAACTATGACGAGGTTTATTTCACAAAATGATGCTACATTTTCCAGTCAAGATTCTTCTTCCTTCAAACGCCAAGTAGTCTAATTTTTTATATGTATGTATACAGGTGTCCCTGAAGGTAGTTAAAATACATACAAAGAAGCATTTTTCTGCATTGTAACGTTTGGTCGTAAATGAAAAAACGTAGATAGTTTCAGCACGATAGGGCTCCAGCCTATTTCGCAAATAATGTGCGCGATTACCCCATTGTCATCTATGGCTCCCGATCGATTGGACAAGTTGAACTAGTCGCTTGGCCAGCACATTCATTAGATTAATCAAGTATCGAATTTTGCTTTTGGGGACACCTCAATACACTCTTTTACGAGACGCCAGTTGACACAGATGAGCTGCCTCATGAGATTTGCCTCATTGCAAAACTTTGGTAACCGCTGCAACCGTTCGTGGAACACCTGGCATCTTCGAAAGGGTACGATAGTCTCTTGATAGACGCTACCGGCATATTTCAGCATTTACAGTAGAGCATTTCATTTCTTTTGCATTTGCTGTATTTCCATCTACGCTTTTTATTTCTAACCCCACACTGCTAATCTGCGTATGCACTGCGTACCACATGCGTACGATGAGATGCCTTGCAAAAACTCTTAAAAGTAAATTTAGAGGTATTAAAAACCGGTTTTTTCGTAAAAATCTTTATTCCGAAATTTTTCGCGATCACATTACAGTAGAACTCCAATCATCCGAATCAATTGTGACCGGACCCTACTCGGATATTCAAAAAATGTTTCTTTCTACGCATTTTATACTTAACGTTTGGTCTATGAATTCAGGAACACCCTATATATGTATGTAATATATAAAAAGGTAATTTGGGTTTTACTAGTTCGGGTATTGTTCAAGCGGGTACTTTCACTGTAAGTTTTGCTTTCCTGTCATACTTGCCACGCGCGCTCTGGAGCTATGTTTTATTTATTTTGTTATTTGTCAGTAATCAGGCCGTCGACTCGGAGTTCTTTTAGAGTGTACACGTGTCCCCACGCCTTTGTTGCCTCGGATGCGGGTCATGTTGGTAAATGTGTGTGGTTCGATCAGAGATAAGAGAGAGGCGGAGTTATGTCATACCAGCCCACGTGGTATGATGATCGTAAATACTCCCGCACATCGAAAATCGAGAGACTTCTGCCACTGGAACTGCTTAATGAGTCCACGCTGATTTTTGTACCCGTCTCCCCTCCCCTCTTCTCATTCTATATTGTAACTTAAATGTAATGTTCAATAAACCATATTACCTGCCTTAACTCTGGAACTTTACTGAAATATCTGACGTCTCATGTTTATATATATATCGTGGGTGCACCCCCTTGGAAATGATCCTGCCGGCGCCCTTGGTGATAGGGCACATAATAAGGAATCAGGATCACAGAGCAATGTGGGGCCGGCAACATCGTCTTCGTATAGCTGTTCATAATCACTTTGGAAAAAAAGTGCTGAAAGAACAGTGCGCTTTCCGACCATTGTTTCGGTCGAAACTAATGTATTTTTCTCCGAAAACAGAAGACTAAATGGATGGTTTAGAAAGTTTATTTTATTTCATGGATGAAATTTTCGGAGACGAGCCTATTGTTTATTGAAACTTGGTTAAGAAATGAGACGGACACTTCAATGCTTTTCCAAAAGTGATTATTTCCGGGTCAGTGAAAACTGCGTTTTTCACCCCAGATTGCTATGTGATTACGATTCCTCATATTGTGTGTCCTAGCACCCCTTAAAGTTTTGCCCAAGAGTTTAGATTCACCATGTATAGTAGGATATATTTCAAGCTTTCATAAAAATCGACCTCAAGAAGAGATAAAATGGTTTTCACTGGGGATGGACGCGAGACGACTTTTTGCGAGACGAGACAGAGATTTACAACTTTTTTGCGAGACGAGACACACATTTTTAACATTACGATATAGGGATTTTTGCGAGACGAGACAGAGCTTTTAGGCTATTTTGCGAGACGCGAGACGCTTATTTTTCGTCTCGCGTCCATCGCTAGTTTTCACGCAATTTTGTTTCATCTTGAATTGAAGAAAAAGTTCTAAAGCATTATTCTCCATCAGTTTTCAGTGTTTTATTACAAATTAATAAAAATCTTCCCTCCCACCAAAAAAAAAAATAAATAATCAGTGTTATTTATAGTTAATTACATCCTTTTTTCATTTGCTCGATATTTATATGTGCCGAGGCAGTCCTAGAAATAAAACATGTGCTATTCTTTACAACTCGGGTCAGTGCTGTCATTCTTGTAAGAGGATATGATATTGAAGGGTAACGTTTTTACCTTTGATTACAGGTTTCTCAGAACAGTTGTGACAAGATAATTGCACCGTTTTTCGATAACGCATGATTTGTTAGGAGTTGTTTCGTAAGATGTGTTCAGGACAATCAAATCTATCTATTATTTTTGTATTACACATAATAATAACATATTTATTCATTTATTTATTAAATATGAATTAAAAATTTCAGTAATCCAAATATTAACTAGGCTTAAATTTTACGATCAGAAATGTATAGCTGAAACAATTTTTGTTGATAGCAAAGTTATTCGGCTTAGTTTAAAATGATCTAAACTAACCATAGGTTTTTAAACTATGTCCCTGAGGGTCCTTCTAGACTTATCGAGACCAAGAAGCACGGAACAATAAAAAAAATATTTTTTAAAGTAGTAAATAAAACATAAAGCTACTTTATGCTCTGTGATTCATATATAATTCTTGTGATTTTTATGTGTGTGCCTTTCTTAAAGCGTATTGTTTAAAATTTATTTAATGTTTACATCATTTTTGTCAGTAGTTTGCTTTTATTTATTTCTATATTTCTACTGACTACACTACTGGCAACATTCGTACGCTTAACGCTTTTTGCTATCTTTACAAACTGCGTCAGTGCCTCTCGAAAAAATTCAGGATTATTCTTTCTAAGCTGTACTACAGACTGCAATTTTGCAGCAAAAATCTTAGAAGAATGGCACATCCTGCTCTATTTTCGATTTTTAGGAAGTTTTTCTGAAAGTTTCGCAACTAATACAGGTTTATCGTTAATTGCAGTATATAGTACAGCTTGCAAAGAGAAATTCTAAAAATTTTGAAGTGCATGCTCAGTGGCGTAGACAGAAATTTTTCATGGGCGGGGAAGGGGGGGTTACGACTACTGCAACTCACGTAAATGCATACGTGTGTGTGATAAGGGATTGAAGAATATACATTGTGTATGGCAAAAAATTTCTCATGGGGGGGGGTGACCTCCCTATCCCCCCCTTGGCTATGCCACTGTGCATGCTATTACTAGTTTATTTGTTTTTAAGTATCAAAATCAGCACACACAGTGACACAAACAGCAAAATTTTCGAGTTCATTTAGTTCAGTACAGCTTGTAAAGTGACTTTAAAAAGTTTTAAAGCGTTTATCATCATTAGTTTTGTTTTTTCAATGTACCAGAATCACATGACCTTTTCGAAACACCAAGTTAACTACACTATAAATATTAAAAGTGCGGATGCGTTCTTTACCAGGCGTAAACTAATATCGGAGTGTAACAAAATAACTTGCAAGAAAAAAGTGCGAAGATTCGCAAGATAAACAAAATGTGATGCTGCCTCCAGCGAGCGGATGTGGCAGTGATTTACATATAAGCTTCTGACGTCTTTATGGCCTCATAACTCCTTCGTTATGAATATCAAATCATTCCGGTTACATCCATCGGATGCGCGAATGAGAAGGTTTCTGTGAGCGGTGCACATTACTAAACTAATACAGAGAAATATGTTTTTTTTTTTTCGACTACTTTGGTGTGGCGTAGGAGAAGAGGAAAGGTTTCCTTCGCTAAAGAGCTGCGCTTTATAGAACTTGAAATCAGGGCCTTGCCTAGAATATTTTAGGCCCTTATATTTTAGGAAATTTTCTTTCAGTGTAAAATAGTAAAATGAGAGCTTTAACTTTTCACCTTATACGTTATAACTTTATGCATGATCGCTCAAAAACAGAAATAACACATGGAAATTTATTTATTCTTTAACAGTCTTGAAAATACCTAACTATTATATTAATCGAGTTTGCTCTTAAAAGTTTTAGTTCCTTAACCCTTTAAAGCGCAGTGTTCCCACTCTGGGAACACCAAACTCTGACGTTTTGACTGTTGCCAGTCACGATTGGATTTCTATTAAAATAGTTGCGGCTGACAAAGCTCCACGAGAATCCTTTACTTTTTAGCACGTCATTTCCCGTCAAAAAAGGGTCACGATTCTTTTTATTTGCACTGACATCTGCTGAAAAATGGAAGAATGCGAGAACAGCTGGGTAGATTGCTCCATGCTGAAAAGAGGGCAGCCGTTGCCATCGCTCGACTTGACTACCAGCAAGGGGCGGACGATCGAAACGTTCATCGCGTGCCATAGATCTAGAGACCTTTTTTTTACGACAGCTGGCTGTGCCGCACAGCCAACTGTCGTCAAAAAAGGGGTCTCTAGATCTGTGGCACGCGATGAACGTTTCGATCGTCCGCCATCTTGCTGGTAATTAAGTCGAGCAATGGCAACGACTGTCCTCTTTTCAGCATTGGGAAAGGGTTGCGCCTCAAAGGGTTAATGGGGTACAGGAGGGCATCCAAATAGACATTCATGCATTCTTTCTTCATGCCTTCATTCCTATCATGCGTGAAGACTCATGCATTCTAGAAATGAATGCATTCTTTTTATTATTATTATTTAATCCTGAGCGAATGTTTAACCTGTTGTCTCCCATCATTGAAAAGGCTCCACGGAGAAAACTCGCTTACTTTGACCTGTATGTTGCTTCCGAGCTTGTGTTCTTTGAATTAGCCGCTAGAGACAGTGGCGAATGCAGATTTTTTCTTTTTCTTTTCGGGGAAGGGCCTTTCATTTATTTTTTTAAGAAGGAAAAAGAATCTTATTTGATCTAAACAAAATGTGCAACAATGTAAAATGTTACGCTAAAGCAATGTACATTTTTTGTTGAGGGTCTAATTGGTAAAAACCTCATTTCATCTACACGAAATGTAAATTCAAGCAAAAGCAACCTTTAGACAATGTCTTTGGGGATGAGGGGGTTGAAGACCGCCTCGCACCTCCCCTGAATCCGCCACTAGCTGGAAAATTCTTCAAATGCGTATACATTGATGTATACATTCGAAGACCCGTGTCATTTCGGAGAGCGTTTTATAATCAATCGTTTCGTCGTGATTGAACTTCCTCTTGTGTGTGTGCGTGTGTTTCTCCCAAACTGCAACCTTAACTTTTTATCTACCGACGGTACTTAGGAGTACAGTAAAAATAAAACTGTTTTTTTAAAAAATTTATTTGATTCATTGTAATCATTTCTTCAAAATATCAACACCAAATACTTCATTTAATCAGATTACACCAAAACTAAATGTTCTCTTAGAGTTAAGATAGTTTTTAATGGACAGCTTTTCGCTCACTTTCTAATCATGTCGAGCCAGAGGGAGAAAAAAAAGAGCATTAGTGAATTTTCAGACGTTGGTTTTATGATTAAAAGATTAGCTTTACGAAAAGTGTGTCAGTCAGAGTATTATATCACTCTTCTTAAATTTTTATGTTATACTCTTTTGAAAAAAAAAAAAAAAAAAAAAAAAACTCACTGTTTGATTATGAAACGTTCATCAGACGTATCGCTAGTGTTCTTCTTAATTGTATTTCTTACTACATAATTTAGTAGGGATCGTTCACTGACCGATTAAAACAAAAGAAAAGAAACAGTTTCAAGTTAATATTCTTCACGATTCTTAATGCCGCAGATAAAGGGTTCAAACATACAAAAAAAAAATTAAGTGCATCAAAAGTGGGATGGGTACAACAGCGTGCTCGTAATCCTTATTTATACTCACAGCTTATTGAGCTGCACACCTGATAAAGCGGTCTCCACGAGTGGGCGAAGAAAGGAGATGAATATGTTATAACAGACCATCTTTACATATTATTTCACTTCTCACTCATTAGTTGTTATAGTGCTTATTAGAAAGTATACAATGGACGTGTGCGTGTGAATGGATTAAGTCTTTTTCCTAAGCTCGGTGATTGAATCGTTGACCTTGCAACGCTGTAATTGCATCAACATAATAATGAAGCCACAAGAACTGTGCTGAAAGAGAATTCTGATTTACAGTCATATGCATGAGATACACTCCGATTTGACCAGGAAACGAAAGTGTGTTAATAGAAATTGGCACTTAATTATGTATGTTGATGTAGTTAGTAGATAAAAACGCTGAAAAAATATAAAAAATCTGGAGTGACTCCACTCGGCTTTCCGAACACTTATACGATTGAGATCATTACCAAGCATTTAAATAAATTTTAATCGATGAATAATTGAACAAAATTTTTTAGTTTTTTATGGAATGCACCGTTTAAACGCTAGCGCACTTTCAAGAATTTCCTCCTCCCCTAGGCCATAATGTAAAAGAAATCTTTGTCGTAGCCCTGTAGAAAAAACTGTAAGTCCGATACACACCCAAATCAATACCAGTCTTGCGACGGTGGTTTATGTCATTTATACCCAATTTGAGCTCCATCGAATGCCCTGGTTTAGGAGCTATCGTGTTCACTCACACATGCACTCACAGACACACACGCACGCACACACACACACACACACACACACACACACACACACACACACACACACACACACACACACACACACACACACACACACACACACAAACAAACACACACGCTCAAATACATACATCTCGTAAAAACAGCATAAATGAATTCAGAAGACCTCAAAACGTGTCAATACACCAAAGTTTCGAAGTCGAATTTTTTCATGATTACAATACTTTCCTTACATCCAGTGGCGTAGCCAAGGGGGGGGGATAGGGGGTCACAAAATATATATTCTTCACACACACGTATACATATATGTGAGTTGCAGTAGTCGTAATTCCCTCCCCCCTATGAAAAATTTCTGGCTGCTTACATGGTACATGTTCAGAAAGTAAAAAAGAATCATGCCAAACATTGCTGATTATAAACCATTTTCCAGAAATTAGTTAGTCTTTCCTCCTACTTCTTTTTTAAGCATTTTTTCAACTGAAATATTCCTTTTGTCGCTAATAGATAAAGAATTATTATGTGGCAAAGTCTGTTGACACTTTTTGGGGACACCCTGTATATATTAAGAATAGACCAAGACTATCTGGCATTTTGCTTACTTCAGGTGGTGTGATGCAGCTCTTGTTTAATGCTAAAATAAGAACGACAAAACAATTCAAGGCCCAGCTAATCAAGCTTAATCAGCATTCAAAAATTTTAAAAGTGTAATTCTAACGAATCTATCATCAGCGCAATTAAGTTGCCACGAAAGCTGCAATAGCTATTTGTAAAAGCCCAGCTAACAGATGAGGATGTTATGACAGAACCTAATGGGATGGAACTTCGTGATTAAGAATTAAAACGAATGGAAAAATAAAACTGGAACCCTAAACTGCCATAGTTTAAACATAAAAAGAAGGATATCTATGAAAAGGACATTTTAGTTTCGTGCTCTCTCCTCTATAGATTACGAACTGTAGAATGAATTTTTGATAAGCTAATTTAAAAAGTTCTGCCGAATGTACCCGGCTAAAATTTTTTTATTTTATTTATTTATTTATTTTTTTCGTTATGTCAGTGAAGATCATAATCTCGCCAGAACAGTGGTGCCCAACCTTTAACCTGGATTGAGCCAATTTAGTATTTAAAATTTTTGGGGGAGCCTCATAATAATAACTGTATTGCGCAGTATTGTATTTTAACAGAGATACTGTATTTTATAGAGTAAATAATTTTTTAGTTATTTCATGCTCGATTTGATAAAATGAGCCACATCAAAAGTTGCTGCGAGCTACGGGTTGGGCATCCTAGGAATAGGCCATGTTTGGGCATGCGCGAATTTTCAGCCTCTGGCCCTCAGTGTGTGCAAGCGCAACGCGTCCAGGCATTCAAGGCCCACGCCGGGAAGCAACGACTATCGCACAAAAGAGGATTTTCAATGCGCTAGAATATTTCATCACTGCCCATGGATTTGGAAATTTTTAAGGGGAAATATTTAATCACTGCCCATGGATTTGGAAATTTTTAAGGGAAACATTTAATCACTGCCCATGGATTTGGAAATTTTTAAGGGGAAATATTTAATCACTGCCTATGGATTTGAAAATTTTAGAAAATATTGAATCACTGCCCATGGATATGAAAATGTTTAGGGGAATATAGTTCATCCCTGCCCATGGATTTGGAAATTTCAGGGGAAGGTGGGGTAGGGGGGCGGCGGGAAGTCCGTGTCCCCCCATATGTGGTGACGCCCATGAGCTGTTTTCTGAGAGTTTGGAATTTTCAGAGACTGCAAGTGACCGAATGGGAGCTTGTCTCAGAAGTTTCTCATCTATGCCATTGTAAAGGTACTGAGCATCATTAAATGCGAGGTGGGGTGGCGGAGAGTGGGCGTTTTAAGAAGCCGGTTGATGATAACAGCGCCTGAGTAACCGCTATTAATACCCGTATTGAAATTTCGTTTATAACAGTGATTTACGGATAACTGTGGGCGAATCGATGAATATGTAACAGGTTTTCTAGAATTTCGGCGTGGCTTTCTTTACCTGAAGAGAAAACCTTGCAGGGATGTAATCTGACGAAAAACTGTATTCGTGTTTTAAACGAGCATTATTATTTTTTACAGATTACTTGCTTATTTTTTTTTAATTATTAATATATGAAAACTTGTATGTTTCTTGTAGTCATTAATTGATTATATGCTTAAGTTTTGCAAAATAGGATGTTACTTCAACTGTTGAAGAGATCATTAATGGAAATTGTAAGCTAAGCAGTTGCTCTAATGTTCGATCATTTAGCAACAAAGAACAAAAAAAAAAGAACTGTTGTTTAAATCTTTTATTTTTGATACATTATTACAATTAAGTGAAATTTCTGTTGGATTTTTTATCATTTCGTTTAACAGATATACCGTGTTTACTTGCGTAATAGTTGCCATCCAGGGTCGTAGCCAGAAATTTTTCATGGGGGGTACGAATACTACAACATATGTATACGTGTGTGTGATAATGTAGTGAAGAATATACATTTTGTATGGCAAAAAAATTCCTCATGGGGGGGGCTATGAGGCCCTTTTAACCCCCACCCCTTGGCTGCGTCCATGTCGCCATCGCATAATAATCGCACCCCCGTTTTGAAGGAGAAAAAATAGCTTTAGAGCTACAATATTATGTAGGAGATTTTCCCCTCATAATAGTCTCACAAAGACTTTCAGCATGAAAAAATCCGACTATTATGCGAGTAAAAAAAAAAACGGTTTTTAAAACATTAACAAAACATCCATATAGGATTATTCAAATGCAGTAATACCTTGACTATAAACTACTTATGCCGCTCTTCAGAATTTTTAAAATACCTCTTTACAGGTTGTACTATATATAGTAATAAATGATAAACCTGTATCAGGAGTGAAACTTCCAGAAAAATAGGAAATTCAGCAAATGTGTCACTTTCCGTGTGTCTTAAGATGTGTCTCAATTTTCGCCGGGCAACTCCATGTTGAAGAATTTTTTCGGAAAGCTTCATAAAGGACACTGTTGTTTCATTTATTACCGTGTGTAGTGCAGCTTATGGGGAATCATCCTGAATTTTTTCGAATCTCTGGAGCATTTAGTTTATTTATTTTTTTTTTTTTTTTGCGCATGAAGTACGTGAGGGAGGAAGATTTTGTTTCTTCCAACAACACTCTTAAAAAAAATCCGATTATTGATTGCTTTCAATGGAAAATTGTTCTGCCTAGTCTAAGACTTGCTGAATTTCAATGAACAACAGTGATAAACAGAAGAAAGAACTTTTCTCTCATAGGCGCACCCAGGCAGATTTTTAAAATTTTTTGGTTAAAACCTATAGATGGATTTAAACGTTTAAAAAGCTAAGGGAAAAAAAAACCATCTGCTAAAATAATCCTCAACACCCCAAAAAATGTTTACTTTGCCGGCAGGATTTTCAAATTTTTTATAATTATCTTTTGAATTACAGTCTATGATATTTAATTAATTTTCCACGACACATGACAAATTTTCAAAAGATAAACCTAAAAAAAAATTAGAAAATAAAAATACTTTAGTGTTGTTTAATTTTTGTTATTAATTATCTAATAATGAGGAGAGTAGCAAGTATTAGCAACTACAATTAACAAAAACGTTAAACTACGATGAGAAACTTTATTACTGCTTGAATTTCTAGTGAATTGATAACTTTATAGTTCAATAAAGTCAAGCATTAGATGAAATCTAATTCAGATTTGTTTTCTTTTGGTTTATGGAAAAAAAAAAAAAAAAAAAATAATATCTGTATTTTAAATATACAAATATATACCACCAGGTTCCCAATCCATTATAAAAGTTACACCAAACACTTATAAAACACGAGAATTTTTCTTTTAAATAACTTCAAACTTAAACAATAATCATTTGCTATTTAGGAGACGACACACTTTTCAGTAGTGGTTGAAAGTTAAAACATTCGATTCAAATATTATGCAGGCAGTTATTGGATTCTAGAAACTAATAAGAATTGAAAAAATAAGTAACTTGACTGTCATGGCTGACTTCGTATATTGGAGTTTTAACCACAAATATTTGAAAATGCGACTGTGTGAAACGTTGCTATATATCCCCGGTTTCCTCATACGAAAAACCCTATGTTTAAATAACGATCGGGGCCCGATTATGATCAACAGGGTCCCCGGACATTGATGATTCTGGGGTCCCCATCTATGAAATTTGTTTTCTTTTTCATAAAATTTTGGCATAAAAAAGAATATTTCAGAGCAACATTTGAAATCAAGGGCCTTTTCAAGCCGGTGGTTCTGGTCAAAGTCCCGATTTGCCCATGCGATAATGAGGCACTGGTGACGATTACCATTCATCAGTCTGTCCAAGACTCATATGGCACGCACATGCGCAGCTAAAGTATAATCCTACCTTCCTGGCAAAAGTTGTCAATCCATCACGAAGTCCACCCATTCTCCTAATTGCCCATCTCAACCATTACTGCCTCTCAATCAGTACCTCCGATGTGAGGATTGATTGTAGACTGATTGCCTGCCAATTAGCGAATTCCAGAAGCACATTACGGCTAACCGCTGCCACCTGGAATTGCGCTGATGATTATGACTACACCTGAGAAAGAACACCAGCGGCGAACAGAATAAAAGACACACACACACCTGGGGACGTGGGTAGTTAATCTCCCCCCATTTCCTTCTCAGGTGATAAAGTTACTGGTGGCGTTCTCGTTTCCGCCGAGATCATTACGCTATTTCCAGATAAGGCACCAGAAAGGACACTGTATGGATGATGAAATTCGACGCTTCTCGGCATTTGAGGGGATCAGAATTTTGTCGGGGAATTTTTCCCGGCGCGGTTCAAAATTTCCGAAATTTGCTGGAAATATTTAACGGTGCTGTTCGAAAAAATCATGTGATTTTGGTACATAAGTACAAATAAACTAATTATGCCAGGCACTTCAAAATTTCGAAACTGTCTCTTTATAAGCTGTACTACATACTGAAATAAACGATAAATCTGTATCGGTTTCAAAACTTTTAGGAAAAATTCTTAAAAATCGGAAATTTTCGCATTGCGTGTCACTCTTCGAAAAATCTTGCTGCTCAGATCCATATTTAAGATTTTTTTCTGAAAATTTCACAAAAGCCACAGCTTTTTTGCATGTTGCAGTGTGTAAAGCAGCTTATGAAGAACCATCTGGAATTTTTTGGAGACCATGGTGCTATTAAATTATTTCAATTTGTGTGCCAAGACTAAAAACAGGTTTTTTTTTTCTTTGATATACAATACAACCTTTTAAGTGTGTAGTTCGAAGAAAGTATAAGTGTGTAGTTCGACCTCAAGGTCTAGGCACACTAATTGAAATAAGCTAATTGCCCGAGGGGCTCGAAAAAAATTCAGGATAATTCTTTATGAGCTGTATTGCCCTCCGTAATAAATGAAATAGCGGCGCCATTTATAAACTTCCAGAAAAAAATCTGTAAGATGGAATTGCACAGCAAAAGATTTTGGAAAAGTGACACATCTTACTAAATTGTCGATTTTAAAGAATTTTTCTGAAAGTCTGGCACCTAATATGGGTTTATCACTCATTGCAGTGCAGTGGCGGATCCAGAAATTCTCTTTTGGGTGGGGCTGAATTTTGAAAAAAAAGCTTATTTCACCCAAACAAAATATACAGTAAAGCAAAACTTTAGTCTAAACCAATGGAAAAACTTTTGGGCGGGGCTAAGTGATTAAAAAAGATCACTTTATACATATTCAAAGTGCATAATGAAGCAGAATGTTACCCTTTTAGCAATATCTTTTGGGGGGGGGCTGAAGCCCCCTAGCTCCCCTAAATCCGCTACTGTTGCAGTGTACAGTACAGCTAGTAAAGAGGCATTCTAAAACTTTTGAAAAGCATGACATAATTAGTTTATTTGTATTTATGTACCAAAATCACATGGTTTTTTCGGACTACACCGCTAAGGCCGTTTCCACTTGAAAATCATGCAATAAAATTGTGCTCGAGACTCGGGAAAAAATTTAGTGTCTCTTTACAAGCTGCATTCTGAACTGACACAAGCAATGAAGCTATTGGAGTTACGAAATAATTCGGGGAAAATGTTAAACAACGGAATTTCGCGATATTTAACTAAAAGGGCAACTGCTCGGTCCATTTTAGAAGGCAATTTTTGTCACTCTCCTAAATAAAATTTGCCGCTATATTCCACGCTTAAGATTTTTTTTTTTTTTTTGAAAGTTTTATAAAAGGATTGTAGTTTTTCCGTTTATTTCAGTGTATCTAATGAATCCTGGATTATTTCTAATCCTTAGTACACTTAGTTTATTTTACCTATTGTACCTATAAACAATGAAGGAGCATGTGTTTTTCCAAGCTACAGCTTTAATAATGTTAGAATCGAAGTTCGCCGACCTTATCTATACATTATTTTTTTTTAATTACTTCCTTTTTTAATTCAGTGCAGTTTATATCTGATTGACTTTTAATTAAAGATATTTTATATTAAAATTATAAAATATTATGAAACTTTTAATTTCATCAAACTGAAAAAATAAATCACAAGATATGCATTCAGTATAGAATTCACTGCATGCATTTTTCTCATAAAATAAATGACTACGAATTGTATGTTATGTAAAAATATAGCAAAGGAGCAAAAAGAAAATTGAAGTCCTAAAAATTATATATAGTCAGTAAAATTATTTGCGCTAAGCTGAAAACAACGTTTGTAATGGAGATTTATTCAATTCAGAAAAATAATCCATCTAAATTTGTTGAACATAATTATTTTCTTTCATTTAAAACAATTATATATGAGACTGAATTGAGAAATAGTGCCACAGTATAAAGGGATAAATGGAGCGCGCTCCCCGGGTGCCAAAATACTTTATGGTTTCTGAAAAAGGGGCGCCCAAAATAAGATTTAACCCGGGTGACGTAAACTCCAATTGTGGCACTGTTCAGAAAAATAACTAATTTTCATTGGAAAAAAAAGGATAATAGTACGAAAATGTATTTTTAAGGGTGTATGTCGAAGAAAAAAAACTCTGTTTTTAGTCTTGGTACACAAATTGAAATAAACTAATAGCCCCATGGTCTCCCAAAAATTCCAGATGGTAGTTCATAAGCTTCTTTACACACTGCAATAAGCGAAAAAGCTGTGGCTTTTCTGAAATTTCCAGAAAAAATTCTTAAACATGGATCTGAGCTGCAAGATTTTTCGAAGCGTGATATGTATTGCGAAAATTTGCGATTTTTAAGAATTTTTTCTAAAAGTTTCGAAACCGATACAGATGGATCGTTTATTTCAGTATGCAGTACAGCTTGTACAGAGACAGGTTCAAAATTTTGAAGTGTCTGACATAATTAGTTTATTTGTACTTATCTACCAAAATCACATGATTTTTTCGAACAACACCGTTAAAGTTAATTTGACATCTGTTAAACAAGAAGTTTTTCCAACTGTGTAACATAAATGACATCATTGCTACTTTTCTTTTAATCACCGATGGGATAATTATTGGCATTGTGCGGACAAAAAAAAAATTCTAGTTTTCTTTTTGTGAATTTCTCCGCTTTTTCTTAAGAAAGTGTTAATTTATTTAATTATTTGTTCCAGAAGTCGGCGACTCCCACTTACGCACCCAACCCACTCTTACGTCTGAATCGAGTTGACAACCGTCCGTCCGGTCAGCGATCAGACTTGCATACGTATCGTCGCATTAAAAAAAAAAAAAAAAAAAAACCTGCTCTGACAATCCCGACTGTAGACAAAAAATAAATAAATAAAATGAAATAAAACCGCACGAGAAACGGCCAAGACGTCACGACAAGAGAGGGGGGGGGGCATCGACTTCTCGCAGCATTTCTTAATTTGGTAAACAAGGGACATCACGACTTGCGACAGTGGTGGCAAAAAAAAAAAAAAAAAAAAAACAGAAATTTACGAGTTTACGAATTCTTACAGGAATTGTGCTCCCGCGTGAAGTTTACGACCAGAACTATTCATAAAGCTGTTCCGAATACGCCTCCACCAGAATTTTATTTTTCCTTTTTTTTTTTCTGTGAATGAATGAAAAATTCTGCAAGATATTTCTCTCGCACACCGTGTAATAAAATATCAAACAAAGTTTGATAAACCTATGGAAACGGCTTGGACGCGAAGAAATAAATCTGAAGAGCAGAGGCGGTATGTCCGCGTGGGGACCTCTTGCAGAGATGCTACCAGATTTTGAGAGATTTTTATTTGGCTTGGTGTGTTGCAACTTAGTCGGCAGTATTCATAGAGAGAGCTGCTGTAGTTCTAATAATATAATGATACGCTTTGAGCCCTGGGCCGAGCCTATTGAGCGGCCTAGAAGAGGGCACTGCGCTTAAGGGTGTAGTGTGAAGAAACAAAATCTCCCTGAAGGTGTAGGTACCAGAGATGAGACGGGCTCAGCCCGAGCCCGAGCCCGAGTCGGGCCCGGGCTCTGCAATTCACGATTGCGTTCGGGCTCGGGCGGGCTCGGGCTCGTGAAAAATTTCTCCTTTGAACATACTCCTTGAAACAGATTTTAAAAAGTGATTCATGGGATAAATAGACGTACTTATTTCAAAAAATAGCGGCTCGGGGGACTAGAAGGTGTGTGAAGCTCCAAAATTTATTGTATCCTATTAATGAAGTACCGTATATACTCGTGTATAAGCCCACCCCCCCAGTTTTCTCCCAAAAATCTTTCATAAATGACTGACCCGTGTATAAGCCCACCCTCCCAACTTTAAAAATGGACGCGTCCGTAAAATACTCCCCCTACCAGAATTCAAATGGCTTTCGGTGATCACGTGATTGTTTTGCGACGCAGGGTCAACATAATCGGCGCCTTATAGCACTCAAAGACCGGCTTCGAAACTTCTGAAACGAAGGGATGGCTTCCGATAATGTACAGACTACAAAGACAGGCAATCTAAAAAATACAAAAACTTAATGTGCTAGATCTTACTTTTGTTTCCATAAAGTTAAATTAGTTGCCCCAAATGCATGGGCACCGGAAGGGGGGGGGATTGATATGCCAATTTCGGGGACCATGGTTTTCCCATGTGCATAGTATACATATTTGCGCGTATGTGTGTAGATGTTTACTGCTCCCTGAACATTGAATTTCCGATGATCAAATTTTGAAATTTTTTTTGACCCGTGTATAAGCCCACCCCCCCACTTTCAATCCAAATTTTTGTCCAAAAAAAGTGGGCTTATACACGAGTATATACGGTAGTTAATTTTATTTGTCTTTAGCTGAAATTTCGGGCTCGGGCTCCAACTTTAATAATATTGCTCGGGCGGGCTCGGATTAAAAGTCTTCGGGCTCGGGCTTCAAAAAATGAGCCCGAACTCATCTCTAGTAGGTACACAAACTGAGATGAACTAACTGTCCCAGGGACTCGAAAAAATTCAGGATAATTCTTTATAAGCTGTATTACCCTCCGTAATAAATGAAACAGCGGCGCCTTTTATAAAACTTTCAGAAAAAAAAAAAAAAAAATGTGACTAGGAATTGCGCAGCAAAAGATTTTCGAAAAGTGACACATCCCACTAAATTGTCGATTTTAAAGAATTTTTTCTGAAAGTCTCGCAACGGATACGAGTTTATCGCTTATTGCAGTGTATAGTACAGCTTATAAAGGGGCATTCATAAAATTTTGAAGTGCATGACATCATTAGTTTATTTGTATTTATGTACCAAGAGCTAAATCAGCTTTAAGCTCCATTCAGAGCTAAATCAACAGCATCTTTTCGGTGGAGAAGCTAACGTTTCAGCATGATTTGGTTTCAATGATCAATTTAAGCAGCAAATTGTGATCCAGCGTTTCCCCATAGAAAGGTTGCTGCTGATTCAGCACCATTTTATGATGAAATGCTGGCTACTTTTATCAACAATATACAGAGAAATGCTCCCGGAAATGAGCAGGGTTAAAACTGGAATCCGATTTGAGATTTTCATACGGCAATTAGCTTACAGAGAAATGTTCTGCATTTTTATTGCTGTTTTATTACTCAAGAGACATACTTTTCGAGTCGGTTCCAACCTCAACTATCTTTAGGTTACCCAGAGATGGATGGTTTTAAAGTTTACGAATCTAGAGGGCGACAACATCTGAGGGCACAGGAGTAGACACACTGCGAACCGAGGACGTGGGGATTGAAATTCACTCGGATTACAGATCATGGTGTATACGCGGCGAACGTGTCTGTTACATCCGTGGAGCAGCAGTTCTTTTTGATAGGTTGATTTCGCATGTGGGCCGAGAGGGGAATTGGTAACGGCAAACGTTCCATTAATGTTAGAAATAGCGAGCTTTTACCTCCGAAACTGATGTTTTAATATCTGGAAAATAGTTTAGTCTGTTATACACCATTTACATTTACTCTTTTCCACTTCTCATCTCGTTGCTGCTTTTTTCCCCGGAAATAATTTTGCGGCAGCTCTAAAAACAGTGAAAGTTTTATATTCTGCTGTACTTCCCTTCTCGCTGCCTTCAAAAGCCCTTCAGGAGGGAGCACGGGCAGCAGGAAAGGTTATGGCATGAGTGGGAGGAGTGAGGCGTTTACATCTTACTGTTTCTTGTTAATTCCATTTCTACGGCTCATTGCAGCGGAAGTGGGCTGAGTGCAAACGAGGCATTAGGAATGGGAATAGGGGATCATATCCAAAGGCCTTATTATACACGAACAAAATTTAGAGGAATTATTGGTAGCTGCAACCGAAACTCGTTCAGGCAATTCGATGATAGCATACAAGGTTGCCATAATACACACACTCGGCTTTGCTCACAAACACTAGAGATTTGCCGAATTGGCGATTGATGGAGAATATAATTATAGGTGGTATATATATCGCCTCAGCAACCTTTTTAAATATTTAGGACCTCGAGGGTTCCAAAAATGTGGAATTTTTCTAATTCTTTCAATCAGCTCTATTTTCATATCGCTATTCCATTTGAGAGACGTTTTTTCTTCGTTCAACACTACGATCGGCATCGCCGAGTCTTCCACCATCTTGCGACGTAGAAATAGGAAGATCTACGATTGGCTGGCATTCCAGCAACCAGAAATATTTTCGCCTCTGAACGAAAAAATTGGAGTTGACGGTTCCCTAGGTAACCGGAGAAAATTTCCAAGAAAGAATTTTCCGCAACTGGTTGCGGTAACCAAATTGCTGGAAATTTTGTTCGTGTAATAAGGCCTCAAGCTTCCCCTTCGAAAAGCGTGATCCTACGGGCACCCAGGGGCCGTGCCCTTCCCGTAGCTGCTATAATAATACCGTTATTATTTATGTACTGGTATAACGTAGAAGTCGTTCAACACTTAAATGTATCTTTCTGGGGAGGATCCCTGACTTGAACCTCCTTACAAACAATCATATGGGCGCCCATGGTGATCTCCCACCCCTCACTGTGTAGAAACGTATGGTTTTGCCTGCAAAACTTGCTTCCAAGCACTTCCATAGATTTCAAGTACAATAACCCATTAACGACCAGCAATAAAATGAATAAATAAAGTGGCGTCAATAAATAACCATCCCTGCCATCATGACAAGTATCGCGGACTATCACCACGATCTTTAAAACGGATAACGTCTCCTCGCCTTGTCCAACAAGTAACAACATAACAAGGCGTCGAGTTATCCTTGGCGTTTTAATTTTAGATTGGAGAAAAAGGGAAAAGAGGACCTCTCCTCTCACACACACACGTTTTGACTTACCGTGTTTGCTTAGCAAACACTCGAGAGGGCCATCTATCAGTAAATGCAAATTTCGGACTGGAAAAGGACGATAAATCGAGCGTGTTACTCACTAAAAATAATTGTAACCGACAGACTGACTATTTGAGTGTAATATGGCTGTATCTCTTGGTGATGGCTTGGAGTTGATGTTTGGTTTATTAGTGAACTTTACGAACTTATTTTCTGGAGTGGAACTCAGTGGCGGATTCAGAGTGCGCCAAAGCACTTTATCGAAGATGGACTTTTTTTTTCTATTTCTTTTTAAATCTTGAGCTCTGATTTTAACCTAGAATCGGACCTCGATATAAGGTCACCCCCCCCCGAGACCTCGCAAAAGGGACCTTATAAGCGGTATGGCCTTATAACCGATTCATACGCATTTTTCAAAAAATAAGAATTATATAAATACAGAATAATTCTTTGTAAAATTGAATACGTACACAATTTTTAAGTTTATTAGGTTGTCATTTTTCAGCTCAGTTGAGATTATTAAAATTATTGGAATCGCAAAAGAAATTATTAAAAAAAAAATTGAATTTGGAATAAAATTGTACATTAAAAATATGCACAAGAAAAGTTACTGGATGTATAACTTACTTATTCCTTACTTACGTACTTATGTTCTTATTACTTACGTCCTTATGTTCTTTTCTTTTATTATTATTATTATTATTATTATTATTATAGCAACACTACGCTAAGGCGATCTATCGCCAAGGATGGGAGGTTCCTTGGCAGGAGGACTTTCCTCAGAGGTTCTAACGCGTATTCACGTAGTATCTGGAGAAAACCTACCAAAACTACAGACCGTTAGATCGACCCGAACCCGGGTCCCATCGCTCGACCTTGTATTTTTTCAAATAATCCATAATACAGGGCTGTTGCGATTTTGGTTTTTTTTTTTTTTTTTGGGGGGGGGGAGGGACAATGTTTTAACAATGCATAATTTTGTACAATTTACATTTTTTGTACAAGGTTTTGTAGCTTTTGATAAATTCCCTCTTGTCTCGTAAAAATGCGTTGCAAGACATTTAATTCTTTTTGATTTTCACCGCTTCACTTTCTGTATGACTGCCGTTATCATTACTTTCTACTGCATCAGAATCTAAAATATCCGATTTAGTGAGTCGGGACTTTAGACAAGTGACCTTATATGAGGGGTGATCTTATATGCGGGTGACCTTATAACGAGGTCAGTCTGTATTTGCTATCATTACTGAAAAGATGAAGCAACGAACATCACTGTCTTTCCAACGACCGGTGTTGCTTTCCTTTAGAATGGATCTCTGAGTGCACCGCTGGGGTGCAGCGTTGCGTGAGGGACAATCGCTGGGTTCTGTACTTGCATACGCTGGTGACCAACGCAGGTCCTGAAGGGAAGGAAATCTTTTCAGTGATCACCAGGGATGATTAACCCTTTAAGGCGCAGTGATCCCGCTCTGGGAACACCCAACTCTAACGTTTTGACTGTTGCCAGTCGCGAAGAATAGATTGGATTTCTATAAAAATAGTTGCGGGTGACATAGCTCCACGAGAATTCTTTACTTTTTAGCACGTCATTTCCCGTAAAAAAATGTTCACGATTATTTTTAACAGCACTGACATCTGCTGAAAAATGGAAGAACGCGAGAACAGCTGGATAGATTGCCCAATGCTGGAAAAAGGGCAGCCGTTGCCATCGATCGACTTAACTACCAGCAAGATGGCGGACGATCGAAACGTTCATCGCGTGCCACAGATCTAGAGGCCCTTTTTTGACGGCAGCTGGCTGTGCTCGTAGTTAGTGGTAGTTAAGTCGATCGATGGCAACGGCTGCCCTTTTTCCAGCATTGGGAAAGGGTTGCGCCTCAAAGGGTTAAGGCTGTTCTTCGAAGAAAAAAAACTCTGTTTTCAGTCTTGGTATACAAATTGAAATAAACTTATAGCACCATGGTCTCCAAAAAATTCCAGAGGGTCCCTCCTAAGCTGCTTTACACACTGCAATAAGCGAAAAAACTGTGACTTTTGTGGAATTTTCAGAAAAAGTTCTTAAACATGGATCTGAACTGCAGGATTTTCCGAAGAGTGGACACGTTTTGTGAAAATTTCCGAAAAGAGGCATTCTACAAATTTTGAAGTGCATCACATAATTAGTTTATTTGCATTTATGTACCAAAATCACATGTTTTTTTTCGAACTACACCGTTAATAAAAGGATGAAAACTGGGTTCAATGTGGTGGATTTAACTCCCTAGCAACTCAGCAGATTTTTAGATTCAAAATTTTTACCCTTCGCCCTTGTGAAATTAAGGGATTTCTAATGCATGAAATTTTACGTACCTGGTAACAAACTGCGATAAAGATCACAACTGCTTTTTTTGACACCGTGACTTTTTTTGTAAAAAACTGACAGCGTACT